>JARYHS010013630.1:202838366-202896860 GCA_031002005.1 Vandiemenella viatica | reverse complement strand
AAAACCTGCTGACGCGCTGAGTCAATCTTCAGCACCGCCTTGAACTGCCTAATGACGTCAATAGAGTCGACCTCCGAAGTAAAAACATATTTCTTGCTCTCAGTACGCGAGTAGCTTTCATCGAATCATTATGGGTAACTAACAGCTAGGCCAATTCTCTTAAGCTTCAGTCTGTACACCAAGTAGGCCTCCGTAACATCATAGGGCCGGGCATTCCATCTAGCCATTCAGTGTCCGTTCAACAAATCATTAATTCTTCACTCTATCTTCAATTAGATGCAGAAGCATCGTTGCCAGGTGCCCCGATTTGCGCCGGACGTCCCGATTTCCAGAGGTCTGAGGACGCATCCCGATTTACCCTCGATCGGGACGCAAAATGTCCCGATTTTTTAGCTGAGTGATAAAAACCAAGTGGCGGATCCAGGATTTTGGTTTGGGGGGGGGGTAGGATTTGGGGTGGGGGGGGCTTGACTTGGGCGAGGAGGGGGTGCCGACAGAAATCTCATTATTCCAGATCGGAGCAAAAAAAAAAGGTCCACAAAATCCATATCGTCGGGTGTGACCTTGGTGCTTTTGGGGGGGGGCTAGGGGGCTGAAGCCACTTAAAAACCAATCACTTGTCGCAAAAAATGAAATCGCGTGTCTACGTCAGACGCATCGCACCCAACCAGCAGTGCTGTTCACGGATTATGGTACAACTGACCCCACTAACGTGCACATTGTACCATAAACAGTTTGGCGTATTTCATGATGGCGAAAATGACATAGCAAATCACCAGATATCTAATTAAAACAAGTAAAAAGAAGGGGGTGTTAGTTTAACGAAGCCCGCAGGGGCCTGGTACGCAAGTGCCAGGTACGGGTTTCGCGAACCCGCGGTGCCCGAGCTGGTAACTTGTGAGCGCCGCAAGTTTCCCACACCGTAAGCTCCTACCATGCTTCAACGACCACAGTAGGGCGTGGCGGTGGAACGTTGTGTGCCTAGGAGAACGGGGATCTTGGCTTCATCGCCCGGATCGCGAGGATGGTAGAAACCTCTATAAAAAAACCCTCAACCTCAAGGTCGGATACGTGCCGAGGAGGTGCATGGGTGAGAGGCAGATCAATCGGTAGCGTGCAACCTCAGGGGCACCTGCGCACCCCTGTTGTATTAGCGCTTCCTTTTAAACTGGTTTTACTCGTGGGACCAAAATTCAGTCATCCACAAAACCAAAAAACCCTGCGGTACGGGTGTGCCTCAGGCTAATATAAATACACCCAGTTCTAAGAAGCGGGTGAAGGTTGATAGCCCCCCCCCCCACTTCTGGAAGTGAATGTAATGGTAAAGCTTTTTTTTTCTTCTCTTTTTTGGGCGCGTCAACGACGGGGTCATTAGCGCCCTAGCAACAACCAGGAGTGACAACGTGGCAAAATTGCCGTCTGTGTGGCCGACTGTAAAGAGTTCGGCCACAGAGACGGCACAATAAAATACTAACATACAAACTAAAATACCGCCTGCGTGGCCGACTGTAAAGAGATCGGCCACACAGACGGCAACATAAGATATAAAACTGAGACAAGGCAATAAAATATAAAACTACATACATTAACAGGTTGGCTGTAAAAGGGCCAACCAGTTTAAAAAACAAGTTAGCTGGCTGGCTGTAAAAGGGCCAGCCATATAAGCAGTGTCACAAGTTAAAAAAGTACTTGGATTGGTGGTTGTAAAAGGCCACCAATCCAATCTAAAACCTAGGCCGATCTGCCCAAAATTTTTGGGACAAGACCGGCCAAGCAACAAAACTTTAAAACCTTAGCCACGTTGTCACCGTCATCGTTTAAAATAAGGGACAGATCGTTGGCTAAGCCAACGTCTGCCCTTAAGTCAAAAAATAAAACACAATCAGTTAAAATGTGGCGTACCGTTAAAGGTACGCCACAAGCATCACATTCCGGAGGGTCCTCTCGGCGGAGAAGGAAACTATGAGTTAGAGGACAGTGTCCTATACGGAGGCGAGTAAGGAGAACCTCATCCCTCCTCGCCCGCTGGAAGGAGCTGCTCCACGGCTGAACGGTCGGTTTGACCAGCCGGAGCTTGTTATGCTCAACTTCCAGCCACTGCCTCTGCCTCTGCCAAACATCAAAAACAAATCTCTTCGCCGCCCAGGCAAGGTCTGACTTTGGGACCGGTTCAAAGTCGGTTCTGCCCTTGTCGCAGGCAGACTTGGCAGCTACATCAGCTGCCTCGTTCCCCCTGATTCCCACATGGCCCGGTACCCAGCAGAATAATACCTCCTTTCCACGAGATTGGAGGGAAAGGAGGGCGTCCTGGATGTCCTGGACTAGACGATCTGCTGGATACATGTTTCCTATGGCCAGGATACAGCTCAGGGAATCACAGCATATGATGAAACACTTATCGCGATTTACTTTCATATGCTGGAGCGACTTTAGCACGGCGTAGCACTCGGCAGTAAAAACGCTGCACCTGCCGTCAAGTTTATATGTGTAAGTCGCTCGAGGGAACACAACGGAGCAGCCAACTCCGTTAGCCTGCTTAGACCCATCCGTAAATACCGGGGTAAAATTATGATGCTCGTTTAAGACATCTATAAAAATTCTGATAAAAACATTATCTGCGGTACACAGCTTGTTGTGCGCGATAAATCTAAAATCATTCTGGGCCTCTTTAAAAGCCAGGGAGCAGATTTACTCCAACCCTGGTGATAAAAAGAAGGAAGCTCGAATCCGTATTGTTCTAAAATTGCCTTTGTACGGTAGCTGAACGGTTTAGTGGCTCTATGCCGGTTGGTATAGAGCCGCTCGTAGTTGGGGTGTAGAACTACGTCGTGCACGGGACTGCCTGGTGTTATGGCAACGTGCAGGTAGTGTCGCACCATGAGGAGTCGCCGGCGGATGGTAAGCGGCGGCTCGCCCGAGTCAGCACAAATGCTGACAATAGGGCTGGTGCGATATGCACCCGTGGCGAGCCGAATTCCAGCATGGTGGACACTATCCAATATACGCAGGTAACTGTCCCGTGCCGAACCATACACGATACAACCGTATTCCAGCCGCGACCGTACAAAGGCTCTGTAAAATTGTAGCAGACAGGAGCGGTAAGCGCCCCATGATCTGCCACACAGACATTTTAAAACATTGAGAGCTTTTGAGGCTCTGGCTTTCACATCTTTAAGATGTGGCAGCCAGGTTAGCCTACTGTATAAAATTAGGCCCAGAAACCGAACAGTATCGGTAAAACGTAAAACAGTGTTCCTCAAGGTGAGGTGGGGCTCTGGTAAAAGAGTCTTACTACGACTAAAAAGTACACACCGGGTTTTCTCGGCAGAGAAACGAAATCCGGTGTGCACTGACCATTCATCCAGCCTGTTCAGCGTGAGTTGCAACTGCCGCTCAGCGCTTCTCAGGCTGGATGATGCAATAAAAATTAAAAAATCGTCTACATATAAGGAGTACCCTATTGGACTCCTTATAACACTTAAAATGCTATTTATCGCAATAGCGAAAAGAGTCACGCTTAAAACTGACCTTTAAGGAACACCGATTTCATGAATAAAAACATCAGACACTTCACCACCGACTCGGTACCGGAAGCAACGACCAGATAAAAATGATTTTAAAAAACGGGGCAGGTTACCCTTAAAACCCCATTCGTGCAACTGCTTTAAAATAACAAGCCGTCAGGTAGTATCGTAGGCCTTCTCGAGATCGAAAAAGACACCCACAAGATGTTGGCTGCGGATGAACGCATCCTGTATTGCCGCCTCCAGGAGGATCAGGTTGTCCAAGGTGGAACGGAACTTCCTGAATCCACACTGAAAGCGGCTCAGCAGATTACGGGATTCAAGACACCAGACGAGGAGGCGGTTAACCATCCTCTCCAGTGTCTTACCCACGCAGCTAGTCAAGGCAATACTACGATAACTACCTGGCAACAATTTGTCTTTGCCAGGTTTTAAAATTGGAATTAGTGTTGCTTCTTTCCACGAGTCGGGGAAGTGTCCTCCGGTCCATATGTCATTAAAAGTATCCAGAAGGTACTCTTTAGCATCTTTACTAAGATGCCTCAGCATCTGGTACTGGATCAGATCAGGCCCTGGAGCAGTGTCGTTTGCGCTATTCAACGCTGACTCCAGTTCCCAAAATGTAAATGGGCGATTGTATGCCTCTGTATTCGACGAATCGAAGCACAGCGCGCGCCTCTCGGCAGCAAGTCTTTGTCCCTGGAACCGAGGTTCAAAGTTGGCCGATGAAGTTGTTGTTGTTGTTGTTGTTGTTGTTGTTTTAGGGCGCGTCGACAGCGGGGTCATTAGCGCCCTAACAAAAACCAGGCGTGACAACGTGGCGAAATTGCCGTCTGTGTGGCCGACTGTAAAGGGGTCGGCCACAGAGACAGCACAATAAAATACTAACATACTAACTAAAATACCGTCTGCCTGGCCGACTGTAAGAGGTCGGCCACACAGACGGCAACATAAAATATAAAACTGTGACTAAAATATAATACATTAACTGGTTGGCTGTAGATGGGCCAACCAGGTTAAAAAACAAATTAGCTGGCTGGCTGTAAAAGGGCCAGCCATATAATCAGTGTCACAAATAAAAACAGTACTTGGATTGGTGGTTGTATACGGCCACCAATCCAAACTAGAACCTAGGCCGATCTGCCCAAAATTTTTGGGACAAGACCGGCCAAGCAACAAAACTTTAAAACCTTAGCCACGTTGTCACGGTCATCGCTTAAAATAAGGGACAGATCGTTGGCTAAGCCAACGTCTGCCCTTAGATCTAAAAACAATACACATTCGGTTAAAATGTGGAGTACCGTCAAAGGTACGCCACAAGCATCACACTCCGGAGGGTCCTCTCGGCGGAGAAGGAAACCATGTGTCAGAGGACAGTGCCCTATACGGAGGCGAGTAAGGAGAACCTCATCCCTCCTCGCCTGCTGGAAGGAGCTGCTCCACGGCTGAACGGTCGGTTTGACCTGCCGGAGCTTGTTATGCTCAACTTCCAGCCACTGCCTCTGCCAAACATCAAAAACAAATCTCTTCGCCGCCGAGGCAAGGTCTGACTTTGGGACCGGGTCAAAGTCGATTCGGACCTTGTCACAGGCCAACTTGGCAGCTTCATCAGCTGCCTCGTTCCCCCTGATTCCCACATGGCCTGGTACCCAGCAGAATGCCACCTCCTTCCCACAAGATTGGAGGGAAAGGAGGGCGTCCTGGATGTCCTGGACTAGACGGTCTGCTGGGTACATAGTTGCTAATGCCTGAATGCAACTAAGGGAATCACAGCATATGAGGTACTTCTTGTCGCGGCGTGCCTTCATATGCTGGAGCGACTTTAGCAGGGCATAGCACTCCGCAGTGTAAACACTGCACCTGCTATCCATCTTGTATTTGTAAGTCGCTCGAGGGAACACTATTGAACAGCCTACACTGTTAGCCTGCTTAGACCCATCCGTATACACCGGGGTGAAAGTGTGATATTGATTTAAAATATCAGTAAAAATATGAATAAAAACACTGTCAGCGGTTAGCAGTTTGTTATGCCGTGACAGTTCTAAAATTAATCTGGGCCTCTTTAAAAGCCAGGGAGGGGATTTACTCCAACCCTGGCGATAAAAAGAGGGAAGCTCAAATCCGTAATGTTCTAAAATAGCCTTCGTACGGTAGCTGAACGGTTTAGTGGCTCTATGCCGGTTGGCATAGAGCCGCTCGTAGCTGGGATGTAGAACTATGTCGTACACGGGACTGCCAGGTGTTATGGCAATATGCGTATAGTGTCGCACCATGAGGAGTTGCCGGCGGATGGTAAGTGGTGGCTCGCCCGAGTCAGCACAAATGCTGACAATAGGGCTGGTGCGATATGCACCAGTGGCGAGCCGAATTCCTGCATGGTGGACACTATCCAGTATCCGAAGATAACTGTCCCGTGCCGAACCATATACGATACAACCATACTCGAGACGCGACCGTACAAAGGCTCGATAAAACTGTAGCAGGCAGGAGCGATCAGCGCCCCACGACCTGCCGCACAGACATTTTAAAATATTAAGAGCTTTTAAGGCCCTGGCTTTCACATCTTTAAGATGTGGAAGCCAGTTAAGCCTGGTGTCAAAAATGAGGCCCAGAAATCTAACTGTTTCAGTAAAACTTAAAACGGTGTTCCTCAAGGTAAGGTGAGGCTCAGCTAAAAGACTTCTGCTACGAGTAAAAAGTACACACCGGGTTTTCTCGGCAGAGAATCGAAAACCGGTGTGCACTGACCAATCATCCAGCCTGTTCAGCGCGAGTTGCAGCTGCCGCTCTGCGCTTCTCAGGCTGGACGATGCAATAAAAATTAAAAAATCGTCCACATATAAGGAGAACCGAATGGGACTCCTTATAACCAAAGATATACTGTTAATTGCGATAGCAAATAGGGTCACGCTTAAAACTGACCCCTGAGGGACACCGTTTTCCTGAATAAAAAGATCAGACACTTCACCACCGACTCGGTACCGGAAGCAACGACCAGATAAAAATGATTTTAAAAAACGGGGTAGGTTACCCCTAAAACCCCATTCATGTAACTGTTTTAAAATAACATGCCGCCAGGTAGTATCGTAAGCCTTTTCAAGATCGAAAAAAACACCCACGAGGTGTTGGCTGCGTATGAACGCATCCTGTATTGCCGCCTCCAGGAGGATCAGGTTGTCCAAGGTGGAACGGAACTTCCTGAATCCACACTGAAAGCGGCTCAGGAGATTACGGGATTCAAGACACCAGACGAGGCGGCGATTCACCATCCTCTCCAGTGTCTTCCCCACGCAGCTAGTCAAGGCAATACTACGATAACTACCTGGCAACAATTTGTCCTTGCCAGGTTTTAAAATGGGAATTAATGTTGCTTCTTTCCACGAGTCGGGGAAGTGTCCTCCGGTCCAAATGTCGTTAAAAATATCTAGAAGGTACTTTTTAGCATCCTTGCTGAGATGCCTCAGCATCTGGTACTGGATCAAATCAGGCCCTGGAGCAGTGTCATTTGCGCTGTTCAACGCACTCTCCAGCTCCCAAGATGTGAATGGGCAGTTGTAGGCCTCTGAATTCGACGAATCGAAGCACAGCGGGCGCCTCTCGGCAGCGACTCTACGTCGCTGAAACCGAGGGTCAAAGTTATCGGACGAAGTGATGGCGGCGAAGTTCTCCGCCATCAGCTGCGCTATGCTTCGTTCGTCAGTAATAATACGTCCATGATCCAGTAACCCAGATACTGGTGCGCGGGAGTACCTTCCAGATATACGGCGAATGGACTCCCATACTTTCGACGAAGGTGTGGAACGATTGATAGTGCTCACAAAGTTCTGCCATGACCTCTTCTTACTCTCCTTAATAACACGGCGCGCCTTAGCTCTTGCTATACGGAACGCTGCCAGGTTGTCGGATGTAGGATACAACCTAAAACGCCGCAACGCCCGTCTGCGACCCTGAATAGCGGAACGACATTCGTCGTTCCACCAGGGGACGGGCGTCCTTCGCAGCGTTCCGGAGCTTTTCGGCATGGAAACGTCAGCTGCACGGTGAATCACTTCCGTGAAGTGATTCACCTTCTCTTGTATACTGCCTACAAGTTGCAGTTGTACAGAGCGGCAATAGAGTTGCCAATCTGCACAACTGACGTTCCATTTGCGCCGGTTATTTCCTCCCCCACGATCGCACTCGACGTGCAACCAAATAGGGAAGTGGTCGCTTCCATGTAGGTCGCGATCCACCTCCCATAGCACGGAGTCTGCGATTGAGGGAGAACACAAGGAAAGGTCAATGGCAGAAGACGTACCGGTAGCAGTGGTGAAATGAGTCATTTGCCCTGTATTCAGGATACAAATTTCCTCCTGCTCCATCAATCTACCAATCACTCGGCCCCGGGGGCAATCGGTGGTGGAACCCCACAACGCACTGTGGGCGTTGAAATCTCCCAAAAGGAGAAAGGGCCGAGTGAGTTGTCGTGTAATGCCAACCAGGTCGTCGTAGTCGACGGACAAACTGGGTGGCAGATAGACAGAGCATACGGTCAGTTGTATTGGACCGTGTATTTTCACCGCTACTGCTTGTAGATGAGAGGTGAGAGCGACGGGTTCGGAGTGGACAGTGTTCCGAACAAACACGGCCACTCCGCCCCTCGCTCGATCACCCTCGGTATCGTCCTTTCGGAATATGTCATAACCTCTTAGCACAGGCTGATGTTGTGGTCTAAAGTGTGTCTCCTGGAGACAGAGACACAATGGATTAGACCGTGCTAAGAGCTGGACTTCCTCTTTGTGAGCCTGGAAACCGTTTACGTTCCACTGAAGTATGGGAGCCATTCTACCTATTTAAAACCACCACCCCCCCCCGGATCGGGTGGGTCTTCCTTCTCTGATAGCTGAGGAACGGAACAAGGTACGTCCACCAGCATGATATCGTCTTCGGTGTCCGAAGACGATTTTCGTTGTGAGGCCTCGGGGTCTTGCGGATTTTTCATCCGCCGAGGCCTGTCCCTCCTCTTCTCCTTTCCAGAAGGGGATCTGGGAGGAGAAGTCGGAGGGGATTTCACAAACATAGCGGGGTCCGTCAGCTTAAATTTCGGACCCCTTACCTTTGCACTGTTTGCCATCCGCTACCGGCAGATGGCTTTGCCGTTACTACATTCTCTTGCAGATACAGTTTCTGCTTCAGGGGCCGCTTCTGCTGTTGCAGAGGGGCCCACAGCTGTAGCGGATGGCAGTGTCTTTGCTGGTGGACTTACGGAACCTGCTGTCGATGTGGTCGATGTTGTCAGAGTATTGCTACCGACGTGCGAGGTCCTAGGTGTAATGACCTTGATGGGTGTGGCACCACATCTGCACTGACATGAGCACATTGGACTTGTGCCCATGTCCGCAACGGACGTCTGGGTAGCAATACTTTCTTTCCTGACGGGAGTTGATAACGTCTTCGCGAAGCTGGTAGCGAAGACTGGTGGAGCCAGAGCCTTATATTTCTTTTTGGCTTCGCCATAAGAAATCCGCTCTTTCGTTTTCAACTCCTGTATCTTTTTTTCCTCCAGATACAATCGACACTCTCTGCTCCAGGCTGGATGTGCCCCGGAGCAGTTGACACACACCTGTGGGAGCGTGCAGCTAGTGCCTGGCTCATGAGCCGCCTTTCCGCACTTCCCACAGGTGGGGTTGCCCTTGCAGGTCGCCGTCGTATGACCGAACCGCTGGCACTTAAAGCAGCGCATTGGGTCCGGTACATACGGGCGAATATTCAGGTTCAAATATCCTGCCTTGATGTTTTTGGGCAACGTTGGAGTGTCGAACGTCAGGACGAAGGTGGCTGTCTTCTCAAGACTGCCGTTAACCCTTCGTTTAATCTGACGAACCTCGACCACATGTTCTGTTGACCACTCCTTAAGGAGTTCCTCGGTCTCTAAATCCATAAGGTCCCTGCTGGTAATGACTCCTTTACTTGAATTTAGAGTTTTATGGAGTTCGCACTTCACTGCGAACTCCCCGAGCTTCTCGCACTTAAGGAGTTGGACAGCCTGCCTCTGGGTGGATGTTTCCATAAGCAGTGTTCCATTCCTCAGCTTTTTTACAGATTTGAGGGTACCCGCAATACCCTCTAAACCTTTCTGAACATAGAATGGAGAGACCTTCTCAAAAGATCCCTCCACCCTTGTCATAATAACGAAGGCATTGTCATATGTTACAACCCTTGCTGTTACTATTTACATCCGGGGGAGGGCTTTCAACCCTAGCCCGTTTGTAAGAACTGGGTGTGTTTTTATTTACCTGCGACACACCCGGGCCGCAGGGGTTTTTTGGTTTTTTGTGGTAGGCATTTTGGTCCCACGAGTAAAAACCATTTAAGAAAGAAATGCTATTACAACAGGGGTGCGCAGGTGCCCCTGAGGTTGTACGTTAGCGAGTGATCTGCCTCTCACCCATGCACCTCCTCGGCACGTATCCGACCTTGAGGTTGAGGGGTTTTTTATAGAGGTTTGTACCGTCCTCGCGATCCGGGCGATGAAGCCAAGATCCCCGTTCTCCTAGGCACACAACGTTCCACCGCCACGCCCTACGGTGGTCGTTGAAGCATGGTAGGAGTTTACGGTGTGGGAAACTTGCGGCGCTCACAAGTTTCCAGCTCGGGCACCGCGGGTTCGCCAAACCCGTACCTGGCACTTGCGTACCAGGCCCCTGCGGGGTGGCCGATGAAGTGACGGCGGCGAAGTTCTCCGCCATCAGCTGCGCTATGCTTCGTTCGTCGGTAATAATACGTCCATGATCCAGTAATCCAGATACTGGTGGGCGAGAGTACCTTCCGGATATACGGCGGATGGACTCCCATACTTTTGACGAAGGAGTGGAACGATTAATAGTGCTCACAAAGTTCTGCCATGACCCTTTCTTGCTGTCTTTAATAACTCGACGCGCCTTAGCTCTAGCAATACGAAACGCTGCTAGGTTGTCAGTTGTAGGGCACAACCTAAAACGACGTAGCGCCCGTCTACGACCCTGGATGGCGGAACGACAATCGTCGTTCCACCAGGGGACGGGCGTCCTTCGCAGCGTTCCGGAGCTTTTCGGCATGGAGACGTCAGCTGCACGGTGAATCACTTCTGTGAAGTGATTCACCTTCTCCTGTATACTGCCACAGGGTTGTAGCAGTACAGAACGGTAGAAGAGCTGCCAATCTGCACCACTGACGTTCCATTTACGCCGGTTATTACCTCCTCCCCGCTCACACTCAACGTGCATCCAAACAGGGAAGAGGTCACTTCCATGTAGGTCGCGATCCACCTCCCAATGCACGGAGTCCGCGATGGAGGGGGAGCACAAGGAAAGGTCAATGGCAGAAGACGTACCGGTAGCAGTGGTGAAATGAGTCATTTGCCCTGTATTCAGGATACAAATTTCCTCCTGCTCTATTAATCTACCAACTACTCGGCCCCTGGGGCAATCGGTGGTGGAACCCCACAACGCACTGTGGGCGTTGAAATCTCCCAAAAGGAGAAAGGGCCGAGTGAGTTGTCGTATAATGCCAACCAGGTCGTCGTAACCTTCTGACACACTGGGTGGCAGATAGACAGAGCATACGGTCAGTTGGATTGGACCGTGTATTTTCACCGCTACTGCTTGTAGATCAGAGGTGAGAGCAATGGGTTCGGAGTGGACTGTGTTCCGAACAAACACGGCCACTCCGCCCTTCGCTCGATCACCCTCGGTATCGTCCTTCCGGAATATGTCATAACCTCTTAGCACTGGCTGATGTTGTGGTCTAAAATGTGTCTCCTGGAGACAGAGACACAATGGATTAGACCGTGCTAAGAGTTGGACTTCCTCTTTGTGAGCCTGAAAGCCGTTTACGTTCCACTGAAGTATGGGAGCCATTCTACCTATTTAAAACCACCCGCCCCAGGTCGGGTGGGTCAGGGTCTGGTGTCTGCTGAGGAACGGGACCAGGGTCTACGTCCACCAGCATAACGTCATCTTCGGGGTCCGAAGACAACTTTTGTTCTAAGGCCTCGGCGTCTTGGGAATCTTTCTTCCGCCGAGGCCTTCCCCCCTTCTTCTCCCTGCCAGTTGGGGAACTGGGTGGGGAAGTAGAAGGGGACTTCAAGAACACAGTGGGGTCCGTGTGTTTAAACTTCGGACCCCGAACCATCTGCACAGTTTGCCATCCGCTTCCGTCAGATGGCGTTAATGCTGCTACTAAGGCTGTAGATACATCTTTTTGCCATGGGTGCTGCTTCTGCTGTTGCAGAGGCACCCACGGCTGCAGCTACTGGAGCGGATGGCCGTGCTTTCGCTGGTGGACTTGATGATCCTGCTGCTGTATTGGTCGAGTTAGCAGAAGCGCTACTACCGACGACCGCGGTCCTTGGTGTTAGGACCTTTGTGGGCTGCGCACCACATTTACACTGGCACGAGCATGTCGTGCTCGTGCCCGTGTCTACAACGGCCGTCTGCGTAGCAACGCTCTCCTTCCTGACGGGAGTTGATAACGTTTTGGCACAACTAGTGGCGAAGACCGGTGGCGCCAGCGCCTTGAACCGTTTCTTCGCCTTGCCAAAGGATATTCTTTCCTTAGTCTTCAACTCCTGTACCTTCTTTTCTTCAAGGTACACTCGACACTCCCTGCTCCAGGCTGGATGAGACCCGGAGCAGTTGACACACACCTGTGGGAAGGTACAACTACTGCCTGGCTCGTGTGCAGCCTTTCCACATTTCCCACAGGTGGGGTTGCCCTTACACGTCATTGTCGTATGCCCGAACCGTTGGCACTTAAAACAGCGCATTGGGTCCGGGACATACGGACGGATATTAAGATTTAAATAGCCGGCCTTGATGGCTTTGGGCAACGTTGGAGTGTCGAATGTCAGAACAAAGGTGGCAGTCTTCTCAAGATTGCCGTTAACCCTTCGTTTTATCTGCCTAACCTCGACCACATGTTCAATTGACCATTCCTTAAGGAGTTCCTCGGGCTCAATATCGATAAGGTCGCGGCACGTGACCACGCCTTTACTCGAGTTAAGAGTTTTGTGGAGTTCGCACTTTACTGCGAACTCCCCGAGCTTCTCAGACTTAAGGAGGAGGACAGCCTGCTTATGGGTAGATGTTTCCAAAAGCAGGGTCCCGTTCCTCAGTTTCTTGACTGATTTAAGGGTCCCGGCAAGACCATCCAACCCTTTTTGTATATAAAAGGGGGACACCTTCTCGAAGGATCCCTCCTTCCTGGACATAATTATGAAGGCATTGTCGATGACAAAGTCCTTCCCGTTACTGCATCCATTTTCTGGGGGAGGGCTATCAACCCTCGCCCGTTTGTTAGAATTGGGTGTATTTTTATTAGCCTGCGACACACCCGGGCCGCAGGGGTTTTTGTTTTGCTTGTGAGAAGGAATTTTGGTCCCACGAGTAAAACAATTTTAAACAGGAATGCTTATTACAACAGGGGTGCGCAGGTGCCCCTGAGTTTGCACGTTAGCGTGTGATCTACCTCTCACACATGCACCTCCTCGGCACGTGGCTGACCTTGAGGTTGAGGGTTTTTTTATAGAGGTTTGTACCGTCCTCGCGATCCGGGCGATGAAGCCAAGATTCCCGTTCTCCTAGGCACACAACGTTCCACCGCCACGCCCTACGGTGGTCGTTGAAGCATGGTAGGAGTTTACGGTGTGGGAAACTTGCGGCGCTCACAAGTTTCCAGCTCGGGCACCGCGGGTTATGGTAAAGCTTGTTCGCTTGTGAACGCTTTTATTGTAATGGAAAGAACAGAAGGCAACTTTGAAAAGGTGTCACCCTTCTACATCTCTAAGGATCTAGAGCAGTGTTTCGCAAAGTGGGGCCCATGCCCAACAGATGGACAATTTGGTTTTTTTTTTGGGGGGGGGGGGCAATTTGGAAATTGAATTGATACAACTTTACCGCTTTCTCTTCGGCTTATTTAAATGCAGTGCTAGATATAGGTACAAAATATAGCAAAATTCTTAAAAGGATCACACTAAATTGTCATAATAAATCTTTACTAAAAATCTTTTGAATTTGAATTTTAGTATTTCATTATATATTTTTTAATTTTACTTACTGTTTTTTATGACAATATTAAAGTGGTTTCTTTCAAAAACCATCCTATATCAGTTTCTTTAATAACAAATATTTTTTTAATTAAAAATTATGTATGGTGGTGGGGGGGGGGGGGGAATGTTAAAAGTGGGACATGACCCAAAAAAGGTTGGGAAACACTGGTCTAGGTACCCTAAACTCTGTTAAAAAAACTGAGGAATGGGACGCTGCTGCTGGTAACAACCACAAGTAAGCAGGCTACCAAACTGCTTAACTGTCAGAAGCTTGGGGAGTTCGCCGTAAAATGCGAACACCATAAATCCCTAAATTCCAGTAAAGGCGTAGTCACCTGTCGTAATATCATAGATTTAGGGACAGACGAGCTTCTGAATGAGTGGAAATCAGAGAAAGTGGTCGAGGTACGTCAGATCACGGGAAGGGTGAATGGTAGTCTTGAGAAGACTGCCACCTTCGTCCTGACGTTTGACACTCCAGTATTGCCCAAGAATATTAAGGCCAGATATCTAAACCTGAATGTCCGCCCGTATGTTCCCGACCCGATGCGCTGTTTTCAGTGTCAGCGGTTCGGACATACGACGGCGTCATGTAAGGGCAGCCCCACCTGTGGGAATTGCGGCAAGGGGGTACATGAGCCGGGAGTCAGTTGTACGCTACCACAGGTGTGCGTCAACTGCTCCGGATCGCACTCGGCCTGGAGTAGAGATTGTCAAGTGGATCTTCAAGAGCGCAAGATACAGGAGCTGACGACCAAAGAGCGGATTCGCTATGGGGAAGCTAAAAAGAAGGCCAAGTCGCTCGCCGTTCCAATTTTTGCAACTAGTTTTGCTAAGATGGCTTCAGCTCCCGTCAGGAAGCAGAGTGTTGCTACTCAGACGTCCGTTGCAGACATGGGCACCAGCACTACGTGCTCATGCCAGTGCAAATGCGGTGCCAAACCCGCTAAGGTCGTAACGCCTAAGAACGCGGACGTCGGCCACACCAGCAGCAGCAAATGTTCCACCAGCAACAGCAGCAGTTAGAGTCACTCCATCTCCAATTCCTCCGCGTGCAGTGACTGGAAAAGCAACAACATCTGCTACCAGACAAATGGAGGTGATCAAAAGATTCGGGGCCCGAAGTTTCGGCATACAGACCCGGCTCAGTTTGTGAAATCCCCCTCTTCATCCCCTCCCAGGTTACCTGGTAGTAGGGAAAACAAGGGAAAGAGGGCGAGGAAGAAGAAAGCCGAAGAGGTGTTTGGCGAGTTTGCTTAGTCAGAGATGTCTGTCTCTTCGGAGCCAGAAACTGGAATGCTGGTGGACGAGCAGACTTTGACCAAAGACCCATCCAAATCGGGGTGGGTGAAACTAAACCGGTAGGATGTTGGTTGGGTGGCCTCTTTACAGCTACCCATCCATATTCATTGATTTTATTTTTTACATTGTTATAATTCATGTCTCGCTTGCCTCTATACAGCCAGTGAGACATGCAGTGTTTTTAGTCCTCTTGTGAAGCTGTCTGGCCTCTTTAGAGCCATCCAGGTATTATACGGTTAAGTCCTGGTGGCCCCTTTTAGCCATGTCAGATTTTATGATATATTTTATTTGCTGTCTGTATGGCCGACCCCTTTACAGTCGACCATGCAGACAGTATTTTAGTACATTCTTAAGCCACAGTAATAGCTGGAAATTGTTAAGGCGCTATTGACCCCACTTTCGATGCGCCCTAAAGCGACAACAACAACGTTTTTAGACTTGAAGGCAGATTTTTAACAATGAGACCAGCAGTGTGGCGAGTGTTTTAAAATTTGGTGTATTGGCCGGTCTAGTGCCTAAAATTTTACGCAGATCGGCCTAGTTTTAAGATGTATGGGTGTCTGTTTTACAGCTACTCATCAATTTGCATTGTATTTACTTTTTAAATTCTTAAAACTTTATAATTCCTGTCTGGCTGGCCACTATACACCTAGCGAGACATGTAGTGTTTTTAATAATTTTGTGAACCTGTTTGGCCCCTTTACAGCCATCCACGTGTATTATGGTCTTAGGTCTTGATTGCCCTGTTAAAGCCATGTATTTTTTTTTTTTTGTAATTATTTTATTTGCTGTCTGTATGGCCGATCCCTTTACAGTCGACCATGCAGACGGCATTTCTTTAACTAAATTATTAGCTGGTCATTGTTAGGGCACTAATGACCTCGCTGTCGACGCGCCCTAAAGCCACAAAAACAACAACAGTTTAACAAAGTCGCTGATAATATTTTCAACACCAATCAGATGAGCACCCAAGAATCAAGAAATGATAGCTTCTTAAGTCACAATGACATGCCACTCGGTCCCGGTAAACCTCGTCTTTCAGTTCATTCGGTTGTGAATCAAAACACTATCATCATGTTTCTGAAAGTGCTGAGAAATTGTAACTTGTAAGAATAAAGCTCATTGAGATTGCACTTGCTCGTAATGGTTTATGTACGGTATCAACTCAAGAAGCTATCAAAACCATTTAGATACATTTTTTAGTCTTGCTGCAGGCGCCTCCAATCACAGTAGTACAAAAAATTTCTGCCGATGATAAGATTTTATGGCGAACCGTGAATTAAGCTGCATCAGCTACATATAAAAATTGACTGACGTGACGTAAAGAGCACAGTATTAATAGTAAACATCTTATTATTTACTATACAGACAACGTAGATATGAACTTTAGGTGCCGTAATTCAGTTTATTCATTTACTCTTTTAAGATGGCGGCCGGTATAGAAGTTGTTGTTAGTTGCTCTCCGAAAATAAACTTTCTATCATCTATAAAGTGTGTACTATGCAAAGAATGGGTGACAACTGGTATTAGACTATGTTCTGTTATTCAAAAATGGGTTCACAGTGGTTGCATAAATTATTTGGAAACAGTGAGTGCGGGATGTGAGTGCGATCGCAAATGTTGCTATGGAAGAATGGAAGCCATAGAAATTTTTTTTCTGGGTAAAGAAGAGTCAGTTATTGAAGCAATTAAGAAGGACATTTATGCAGCTAGCATGCTTATCCATCAAATGGAGAATCTAAAAAAGACAATCGAAAATGCGAGTTCAGCTGAAGAAAATAATTTTATTAGGCCTAAAAAGTTTACGCGTGTCAAGAATCCTCAGAAGTGCTTTAAAGTAGAGACAAGAAACAGATTTAATTTGCTTTCATCCGCAACTTTTGAGAATGAAGATGACACTGAAGTTGTTATAGAAAAACCTTGCGAGGAAAAGAAATCACTCAAGATTCAAAAATACATAGATGATCATTGCGGGAAGAAATCTGGTATTTGTTTACTTACTTCCAGCCATGGGAAAGGCCAAGCTGGAATCATCGCTGAAAAGGATCACAATTTCAATGTTAGTGGCATAGTTAAACCTGGTGCTCCGTTGAGTGAAATAGTGAAAGATTTTGATAAAATGTGGGACTTTAACACTGGAGACAGCTGCGTGTTTATAGGTGGCGATAATGACGTCTACAAAAATGAAGCGAAAGCAGCAACAAGAACCTTAGCAGAAACGTTAAGAAAAATGAACAATATAAATGTGTATGTAGTCAGCATTCCCCCAGACATGACCTGATACCAGCCTCATGTGTAAACAAAGAAATTGAGGCTACAAATCGGAAATACGAAAAAATCTGCAAAGCATTTACAAATGTCAAATATTTGAAAGTGGACTGTCCCAGAGACGAATTTACAAGACATGGCATGCACCGAAACTACAAAGGGAAAGTAGCATTAGCTAAACAGATTTTGCATTATATTACAACAAAAAACGAAAATGCAAGTCACACTCAATTTGAAGTGAAAGATCTACCAATAGTATCTCAAATACCAATTGTGTATGTAGAGCACAAGAATTCTGTCCTGGACACTACAGAGTTATCTGTTACAACAACAGTGGTTGAAGCAACATCCATCCAATCAGGTATGCACTACTCAAAATACTGTCTACCAAAAATCCTGTAAGTGCTACTGAAAGTGAAATGGATGTTTTTAGAAGAAAACAACCAGCCCGAAAGAGACATCCACCACCAAGAGGTGAGGATTTTTGGTGGCCACAGTCCAAAACAATACACCCATAGAATCGACCTGCAATATTCAACAAAGCAACAGGAGCACATATAAAATAGGGTCAAATGAACCAGTTACAGTTCTGTATCAAAATGTGCAAGGTCTAAGTAATAAACTAAGTGAATATGAAGTGTTGTTAAATAACAGTTTGAATGATGTATCAGTTTTGTGTCTAAGTGAGCACTGGCTGCAAGAATTTCAAACAAGCTCAGCTCACATTCCAAATTTTGAATTGGTAAGTAGTTTCTGCAGAGAAACCTACAAGTGTGGTGGGACATGTATATATGTTAAAACTAATTTGAAGTCAAAGGATATAAGACTGAAAAGTGCCAAATGTCTTGAAAAAGATTTTGAATACTCTGCATGTGTACTTATAGAATGTAAAATTACTATTGTGTGTATATATCGATCACCATCTGGCAACTTTACAGTGTTCTTAGAAAACATGGAAGATCTTCTAAGTGAACTAAAAAATCAAACAAACCATATAGTATTAGTTGGGGACTTTAATGTTGATTTTAATGGTAATTGTGTTAGAAAGCAACTGCTAATAAATTTGCTTATGTCTTATAATATGTATACAACTGTGTATGATGCCACTAGGTATGGCAACGGGAGTGAGTCTGCAATTGACCAAATATTTATCAACAAGGATATATGTAACTATAACATCACAACAATAGATATGGGTTTCTCTGATCATCTGGCTATTAAATTATCTGTAAAGAACATATTCACCAAATCTTGCAGGACTGGTGTAAAGTATGTGCAGAGGAGGTCCTTTAATGATGATAATATTGTGACTTTCAACTACATGCTTCAAAATATGAAGTGGGGGGAAGGAATGCATAATAGTATAGATGATAAGTTCAATTGTTTTATGTCTAATTATAAGTATTGGTTTGAAGTTGCATTCCCATTAAAAAGAGTTAGAATTACAAGCAATCCAATCACATGGATAACCCAGGGCATTAAAAATTCTGCAGAAAATCTTAGAATTTTAAACAAATTAGCCAAACAAAATAAAAATTTAAAGTCACATGTAAAATGCTATAGAAAATTTTTCAAAAAAGTAATATTAGCAGCAAAAAAGCAGACAAATGAATCATATATTTCCAAGAGCTCAAATAAAATTAAATCCATTTGGAAAATTATAAATAAAAGCACAGGCAATTTTAAAGCAAAAACTAATTCATATGTTATAAAAAGTGAAGGAAAAATTATTCAGGACACAAAAAAGATTGCAGATATTTTCAGTAAGCACTACACAAACATAGCAAAAAATTTCACCAATGGGATGTGCAGTAGAAATGGTAATATAAATGTCCCCATGAATGAAAAAAACTATGTTTCTATATCCAGTTACTATAACAGAAGTTGGAAATGCCATTTCTAAATTAAAAAATAAAATGTCCTGCAGTATTGATGGGATCACAGATAAAATCATTAAACACAGCTCAGGATCCATTGTTTCCCACCTTACAGATATTATTAATGATTCCTTTAGTGCAGGATTATTCCCAACAGAACTAAAGTATTCAACAGTAACACCACTTTACAAAAAGGATGACAAATATAACATAAAGAACTACAGACCTGTGTCTATACTGCCTGGCTTTTCAAAAATAATTGAAAGAGTAATGTATGAAAGGCTCACTGATTTTCTTACTAGAAACAAAATACTAAGCAATTCACAACATGGGTTTAGGAAAAATAGGTCCACAGAAACAGCCATTTTACAATTTTCTGAATACTGTTCTCAATGCAGTGGATAAGGGTGAAATAAACAGTGGGTTATTCTTAGACCTGTCCAAGGCCTTTGATCTTATTAGACATGACCTCTTATTAATAAAATTGTACAGATATGGTATTCGTGGCAAAGCATATGATTGGTTTAAATCATATCTCTCCAACAGGTACCAGAGAGTAAAAGTATGTCATGATGGTAAAGAATATTTTTCAGAGTATCAGAAAGTTGACCACGGAGTACCACAAGGCTCAGTCTTAGGACCCTTACTATTTCTTATATATATAAATGATTTACCAAATCATTTATTAACAGCTGATGAGGTATTGTTTGCAGACGACACTAATATTTTTATAAAAGGGCAGGATGAAGTTGACCTACAGCAGAAAATTACTGCAACAACAAAAGAAGTGGAAAAGTGGTTCCATGATAATTGCTTGATTGTAAATCATGAAAAGACAGTATGGATTAGTTTCACTCATATAATAAACAAAAATAACAGTAATAATTTAGTGAAGATAGGAGATACCTATATAAAACAAGTACATGACACAAATTTTTTAGGAATATGGTTGAATGAACATTTAAAGTGGGATAAACATGTTGAATCACTGAATAAGAAGTTAAGCAAATGTTGTTATATTTTAAGAATGCTTAAAGATTGCTGCTCTTTGAAAACAATGTTGTGTGCCTACTATTCATATATGCATAGCTTATTAAGATATGGTATAATTTTTTGGGGAAATTCAACACATGCAAAACAGGCATTCATACTTCAAAAGAGAGCTATAAGAATCATGAGAGGTTTGAAACGTAGAGAATCCTGCAGGGATATTTTTAAAGAACTAAAAATACTGACTCTACCATGTATATACTTATTTGAGTGTATCTGCTTCCTGAAATCACATCAGGAATATGCAGCGCTAAATAAGGAAATACATAAACACGAAACAAGGAATAGGAATAATTTTCATTTAGAGTGGCACAAGAAAGCTCTATACCAAAATAGTGTACTCTACCAGCCTAAAATTCTGTACAACTCTCTTCCTGAAAACATCAAACAAATATCAAATTTAGATAATTTTAAATATAAGCTAAAAAAATTTTTATTAGTCAATAGCTTCTATAGTGTCAATGAATATATGAAACATCGAGAAATGAACAAACATGATTAAATTATTTTGTATTGTAACTTGTAAAACGTTGAAATATTAATTTAACTTCAGTTGAACATATGTATTTCATATGCTGCTTGTATTGACTGTGCAATTTTAAGTATGATAATTATAATAATGATATGTAATCCTGTATTGTGTGAAAAAATTATATTGTAATGCTTATTGTAATTACTGATGACTTGTCCTATGTCATAAATTATGACTTCATGGATTAAATAAAAATTCAATTCAATTCACTGTACCATGATACTTTTCAAATTATATCATTTGGCTCTCCCAAACATATTTTACATAACGGTGTAAGACATGCTTTGCGTAGGTCCTATGAGTATATTTGAAAGTGAGAATTTCATCCTGAAACTTTTATAGTAATTTCTCATGCTATGATCTACAAGCTCAAGTTTTAAAACACTTTTATGAAACGCATTAATCTGAATATTAGCTTTCATGGCACCAATACGGATTTGAAATGCGGAAGCAGAAAGGAAATTATCCCAGTCTAATATAATTTGGTCTAACATCTCGAATAATCACATGAACATGTCGAAGCAGAGATACAAATTAAAACCAGTTTCAATTTGTTTGTTTTGTTGCGGATTTCTATAATTACGTTATGAAAAAAAGTATGATAAAAACAATGAAATCTAGCACTAAGTATAATTTTAATAAAAAAATTAATACTTTAATCTATAAGTCTGACAATTATTATAATATTTAGTAATAAGATTCATAGGTTTCTATGATTGTTAAATACCTATAGAAATTATCCCTGTCCTCTATAAATTATAAAAATTAATGTGAATTATATAAAACACATTTTTTGGAGTTGTCCCGATTTTTAACCCCTGATCCCGATTTTTTGTACCTACCGTCCCGATTTTAAACAACCTGGACCTGCAACACTATTCATAGGCATAGCGGAACAGATCCTTGCAGGTCATATTATCAACTGTATTGTCTACAGTCTTCACTGATCATTAAAAGGAATTGTGTGAACTGTTAGTCACCTGTTATCATTTATCAGGATAAATTCTCAACTAGCCACTTAAAACGAGCTAGTCTTCATTATCCTGGTTTGCTGAACCTTTTAATCAGCTGGTGTCAAACTAATCCTGACTTAACATCATCTTTAGTAGCCCACTAGACTGGACAGAAGAGCTTCATATCAAGATACAAGAGATTTCTTCAGCTACACAAACCCCACGAGGTTAGTATACTCTCCTCTAGATTTCCACTACATCAGACGTCCGCAAATCAACCACTCGGCTAATCTTTCAGTTTTGTCACTTGTTACACTGGTTTGAATACAATGACACCCATTTATAAGCAAGATATTTGTCCGTGTTGCCTCAAACTAATTTTTAGTAAAGGGATACAATGCAGTAGTAACTGTTCGCAATAGTTTCATCCTGAATGCATCAGAATAAGCAGAAAATAATATGCTTCTTTTGCTAAAGGCAAAAATAAAAATTGGATTTGTGACAGAGATGATTGTTCATCATCAAATCATGGCAAATCAGCCTCAATGTTGCCGAACGACGAAGACAAAAGTTCTCTGCTTGAAGTGATTGCAGCTTTACAAGAAGATGTGCAGTGCTTAAAGTGTGAAAATGGAAAATTAATGAAGAAGCTTGAAAATTATGTAAGTACACAATTTGAAGATAATCAGTGGAAACCTGTGCCCGTTAAATGTCCGGCCCAAACTAAGCTAAAAATGTTTTAAAAATAAACAACAGATTTGAGTTGTTGTTGTTATTAGGACTTTAGGGCGCGTCGACGACGGGGTCATTAGCGCCCTAGCAACAACCAGGAGTGACAACGTGGCAAAATTGCCGTCTGTGTGGCCGACTGTAAAGGGTTCGGCCACAGAGACGGCACAGTAAAATACTAACATGTCAACTAAAATACCGCCTGCGTGGCCGACTGTAAAGAGATCGGCCACACAGACGGCAACATAAGATATAAAACTGAGACAAGGCAATAAAATATAAAACCACATACATTAACTGGTTGGCTGTAAAAGGGCCAACCAGTTTAAAAAACAAGTTAGCTGGCTGGCTGTAAAAGGGCCAGCCATATAAACAGTGTCACAAGTAAAAAAAAGTACTTGGATTGGTGGTTGTAAAAGGCCACCAATACAATCTAAAACCTAGGCCGATCTGCCCAAAATTTTTGGGACAAGACCGGCCATGCAACAAAACTTTAAAACCTTAGCCACGTTGTCACCGTCATTGTTTAAAATAAGGGACAGATCGTTTGCTAGGCCAACGTCTGCCCTTAAGTCAAAAAATAAAACACAATCTGTTAAAATGTGGCGTACCGTCAAAGGTACGCCACAAGCATCACATTCCGGAGGGTCCTCTCGGCGGAGAAGAAAGCTGTGCGTCAAAGGACAGTGCCCTATTCGGAGGCGAGTAAGGAGAATCTCATCCCTCCTCGCCCGCTGGAAGGAGCTGCTCCACGGCTGAACGGTCGGTTTGACCAGCCGGAGCTTATTACGCTCAACTTCCAGCCACTGCCTCTGCCAAACATCAAAAACAAATCTCTTCGCCGCCGAGGCAAGGTCTGACTTTGGGACCGGTTCAAAGTCGGTTCTGACCTTGTCGCAGGCTAACTTGGCAGCTTGATCAGCTGCCTCGTTCCCTCTGATTCCCACATGGCCCGGTACCCAGCAGAATAACACCTCCTTTCCACGAGATTGAAGGGAAAGGAGGGCGTCCTGGATGTCCTGGACTAGGCGATCTGCTGGATACATATTTCCTATGGCCTGAATACAGCTGAGGGAATCACAGCATATGATGAACAACTTATCGCGCATTACTTTCATATGCTGGAGCGACTTCAACACGGCATAGCATTCGGCAGTGTAAACGCTGCACCTGCCGTCCAATTTGAATGTGTAAGTCGCTCGAGGGAACACTACGGAGCAACCAACTCCGTTAGCCTGCTTAGACCCATCCGTATACACCGGGGTAAACGTGTGATACTGGTTTAAAACATCTTTAAAAATACTGATAAAAACATTATCCGCGGTACACAGCTTGTTGTGCCGCGATAATTCTAAAATTGTTCTGGGCCTCTTTAAAAGCCAGGGAGGAGATTTACTCCAACCCTGGTGATAAAAAAAAGGAAGCTCGAATCCATATTGTTCTAAAATAGCCTTTGTACGGTAACTGAACGGTTTAGTGGCTCTATGCCGGTTGGCATAGAGCCGCTCGTAGTTGGGATGGAGCACTATGTCGTGCACGGGACTGCCAGGTGTTATGGCAACGTGCAGGTAGTGTCGCACCATGAGGAGTTGCCGGCGGATGGTAAGCGGCGGCTCGCCCGAGTCAGCACAAATGCTGACAATAGGGCTGGTGCGATATGCACCTGTGGCGAGCCGAATTCCAGCATGGTGGACACTATCCAATATACGCAGATAGCTGTCCCGTGCCGAACCATAGACAATGCAGCCGTATTCCAACCGTGACCGTACAAAGGCTCTGTAAAATTGTAGCAGGCAGGAGCGGTCAGCGCCCCATGACCTGCCACACAGACATTTTAAAACATTGAGTGCTTTTAAGGCCCTGGCTTTCACATCTTTAAGATGTGGCAGCCAGGTTAGCCTACTGTCTAAAGTGAGGCCCAGAAACCGAACAGTATCAGTAAAATGTAAAACAGTGTTCCTCAAGGTGAGGTGGGGCTCTGGTAAAAGAATCCTACTACGACTAAAAAGTACACACCGGGTTTTCTCGGCAGAGAAACGAAATCCGGTGTGCACTGACCATTCATCCAGCCTGTTCAGCGTGAGTTGCAGCTGCCGCTCAGCGCTTCTCAGGCTGGATGATGCAATAAAAATTAAAAAATCGTCCACATATAAGGAGTACCCTATAGGCCTCCTTATAACACTTAAAATGCTATTTATAGCAATAGCGAAAAGAGTCACGCTTAAAACTGATCCTTGAGGAACACCGTTTTCCTGAATAAAAAGATCAGACATTTCACTACCAACTCGGTACCGGAAGCAACGACCAGATAAAAATGATTTTAAAAAACGGGGCAGGTTACCCTTAAAACCCCATTCGTGCAACTGCTTTAAAATAACATGCCGCCAGGTAGTATCGTAGGCCTTCTCCAGATCGAAAAAGATACCTACAAGATGTTGGCTGCGAATGAACGCATCTTGTATTGCCGCCTCCAGGAGGATCAGGTTGTCCAAGGTAGAACGGAACTTCCTGAATCCACACTGAAAGCGGCTCAGCAGATTTCGGGATTCAAGACACCAGACGAGGCGGCGATTGACCATCCTCTCCAGTGTCTTACCCACGCAGCTTGTAAGGGCGATGCTACGATAGCTACCTGGCAACAATTTGTCCTTACCAGGCTTTAAAATAGGGATAAGCGTTGCTTCTTTCCACGAGTCGGGGAAATGTCCTCCGGTCCAAATCTGATTAAAAATATCTAAAAGGTACTCCTTAGCAACTTTACTAAGATGCCTCAGCATCTGGTACTGGATCAAATCAGGCCCTGGAGCAGTGTCATTTGCGCTGTTCAGCGCTGACTCCAGCTCCCAAGATGTAAATGGGGAGTTGTAGGCTTCTGTATTCGACGAACTGAAGCACAGCTCTCGCCTCTCGGCAGCGGCTCTTTGCCGCTTGAACCGAGGGTCAAAGTTGGCGGACGAAGTGACGGAGGCGAAGTTCTCCGCCATCAGCTGAGCTATGCTTCGTTCGTCGGTAATAACATGTCCACGATCCAGTAATCCAGATACTGGTGGGCGGGAGTACCTTCCAGATATACGGCGGATAGACTCCCATACTTTCGACGAAGGTGTGGAACGGTTTATAGTGCTCACAAAGTTCTGCCAAGACCTTTTCTTGCTCTCCTTAATAACACGACGCGCCTTAGCTCTGGCTATACGGAACGCTGCTAAGTTGTCATCAGATGGCTGCATCTTAAATCGGCGCAACGCCCTCCTGCGTCCCTGAATAGCGGAACGACATTCGTCGTTCCACCAGGGGACGGGCGTTCGCCGCAGCGTTCCGGAGCATTTAGGCATGGAGACGTCAGCCGCCTGGTGAATCACAGCTGTAAAATGATTCACCATCTCCGTGATGCCTTTGCGAGGCCGGAGGCATACTGACCTGGTATACAACGGCCAATTGGCTTTGCTGACGTTCCATTTGCGTCGGTTATTGCCTCTTCCGCGTTCAAACTCTACGTGCATCCATATTGGGAAGTGGTCGCTTCCATGAAGGTCGCGGTCCACTTCCCAATGCACGGAGTCCGCGAGTGAGGGGGAGCACAACGAAAGGTCAATGGCAGAGGACGTACCGGTAGCAGTGGTGAAATGAGTCATTTGCCCTGTATTCAGGATACAAATGTCCTCCTGCTCTATCAATCCACCAACCACTCGGCCCCTGGGGCAATCGGTGGAGGAACCCCACAACGCACAATGGGCGTTGAAATCTCCCAAGAGGAGAAAGGGCCGAGTGAGTTGTCGTATGATGCTAACCAGGTCGTCATAGGCGACTGACACACTGGGTGGTAGATAGATAGAGCATACGGTCAGTTCGATTGGACCGTGTATTTTCACCGCAACTGCTTGTAGTGAGGAGGTGAGAGCAACGGGTTCAGAGTGGACGGTGTTTCGGACCAACACAGCCACTCCCCCCTTGGCTCGATCACCCTCGGTATCGTCCTTTCGGTATATGTCATATCCTCTTAGCACTGGTTCATGCGATGGTCTAAAATGTGTCTCCTGGAAGCAGAGACACAATGGATTAGACCGTGCTAAGAGTTGGACTTCCTCTTTGTGAGCCTCAAAGCCGTTGACGTTCCACTGAAGTATGGGAGCCATCCTACCTATTTAAAACCACCCGCCCCGGGTCGGGTGGGTCAGGATCCGGTGTCTGCTGACGAACGGAACCAGGTACGTCCACCAGCATTACGTCGTCTTCGTGGTCCGAAGACGACTCTTGTTCTAAGGCCTCGTCGTCTTGCGGATCTTTCTTCCGCCGAGGCCTTTTCCCCTTCTTCTTTCCCCCAGATGGGGACCTGGGAGGAGAAGCGGAAGGGGATTTCACGAACATAGAGGGGTCCGTATGCCTGAACTTCGGACCCCGAACTTTCTGAACTGTTTGCCATCCGCTACCAGCAGATGGCGTAGACTTTTCTGCTTCTGCTGCAGGAGCTGCATCTGCCGCTGGAGATGCCTCTCCCGCGACAGTGAGACTCACACCTGCAGCTAATGTAGCAGATGGCAGTTCTTTTACTGGTGGACCTGTTGTACCTGCTGTCTTACGGGTCGTGGTTGCAGAAGTGTTGCTGCCGACGTCCGCGGTCCTTGGTGTTAGGACCTTAGTGGGTATTGCGCCACATTTGCACTGACACGAGCACATTGTGCTCGTGCCCGTGTCTACAACGGACGTCTGCGTTGCAACACTTTCCTTCCTGACGGGAGCTGATAACGTTTTGGCAAAACTAGTGGCGAAGACCGGTGGCGCAAGCGCCTTAAACCGTTTCTTCGCCTCGCCATACGATAATCGTTCCTTCGTTTTCAGCTCCTGTACCTTCTTTTCTTCAAGGTACACTCGACACTCCCTGCTCCAGGCTGGATGTGACCCGGAGCAGTTAATGCACACCTGTGGGAGGGTGCAACTTGCACCCGGTTCGTGCGCCGGTTTTCCGCATTTCCCACAAGTGGCGTTGCCTTTGCAGTTCGCCGTCGTATGCCCGAACCTCTGGCACTTAAAGCAGCGCATCGGGTCCGGAACATACGGGCGAACGTTTAGATTTAAGTAGCCAGCTTTGATGGCTTTGGGCAACGTCGGAGTGTCGAACGTCAGGACGAAGGTGGCTGTCTTTTCAAGATTGCCATTAACCCTTCGTGTTATCTGCCTGACCTCGACCACGTTTTCTGAGCTCCACTCCTTAAGGAGTTCCTCGGACGCTATATCGATGAGATCACGGCATGTGATCACTCCCTTGCTTGAGTTAAGCGTTTTATGGAGTTCGCATTTCACTGCGAACTCCCCGAGCTTCTCACACTTAAGGAGTAAGACAGCCTGCTTGTAGGTAGTTGTTTCTAGAAGCAGTGTCCCGTTCCTCAGCTTTTTTACGCTTTTTAATGTACCGGCAATTCCTTGTAAACCTTTCTGTATATAGAACGGAGAGACCTTTTCAAAGGATCCCTCCGTTCTAACCATTACTAAAAAGGCATTATCGATGAGATAACCCTTCCTGTTACAATTATCCTCCTCTCGGTGAGGGCTATCAACCCTCGCACGCTTTCCTGCTCTTTGGGCGGAAGATTGGCCCTGCGGATTGCCCAAGCCGCAGGCAAATGAATTGTTTTTTGGGTTTTTTTGTTATTTTGTCCCACGAGTACGGAGGATCTACAAGTCGAGTGACGTGGAGCCCCCGTATCACGCCACCAAGCCCAATACAACAGGGGGGCGGCAGGTGCCCCTGAGGTTGTACGCTAACGGGTGGTTTGCCTCACCACCCATCCACCTCCTCGGCACGTTACTCACCTTGAGGTTGAGGGGTTTTTTAAAGAGGTTTGTACCGTCCTCGCGATCCGGGCGATGAAGCCAAGATCCCCGTTCTCCTAGGCACACAACGTTCCACCGCCACGCCCTACGGTGGTCGTTGAAGCATGGTAGGAGTTTACGGTGTGGGAAACTTGCGGCGCTCACAAGTTTCCAGCTCGGGCACCGCGGGTTCGCCAAACCCGTACCTGGCACTTGCGTACCAGGCCCCTGCGGGGAACAGATTTGAAATTTTTTCACAGTGCGTGGACAGTGAAGATAGCCAGATCATTTGTCGAGTGGTAAATCAACATATAAACAAAACACACAGCCCAAGGAAATAAACCGAAAAGAAACTAAGTAACGTTAGGATATTTGCTGATAGCCACTGCCGTGGAATTTCCTTGACCAAGAAAGATTTACCTTGGCGGTCCTCATTCTTGTGAAGTAGAAGGTCTAGTAAAGCCAAATGCAACTCTAGCCAGTATAATTAATAACAGTGATATGTCTAAGTATACAAAAGATGACTTTTTAATGATAATCGGGGGATAAATGACATTTACAGAAATCAAGCAGCAGAGGCAACTCGTGTATTGCAGAAGTCTTTATCAAGCCTTACACATACAAATGTCATTATGGTAAATGTGCCAAAACGACGTGACCTAATGTGGTGGTCATGTGTGAATCCCGAAATCGATCATGCCACCTTGAAGTACAAAGAAATCTGTAACAGCTTCAGCAATGTAGATATGCTGGATAGGTCATGCCATATTACACATGGTCTACATTTAAACCTTAAAGGAAACAAAGAAATCAGTAAATCGATCTCTAAAGTAATAATGAACAAGTTAGATCATCCAGCACCACTTTAGGTCAAATCTGATTCTTTTTTTAGAAGTAACCAACACTCCACTGTCACCATAATGTCAGATGTAGGTAAGGGGTGTTGGTTAATGGATGAACATGTTAAGGATAATAATGAGCACAGTGCACTGCCAAGGAATCAGACTAATAGTTTAAATCTAGATTCTAATAAAAAAAGCATATCCTTTTATTAACCAATTGAGAAGTCAAATTTTCATATTGACAAAGATAGCTGTAGATGATCAGTATGATAATAATGTAGTTAATAAGAGTCTAGCTAAGAAACTTAATATGTATAATGTATTATCCTGGAATGTGAAAGGTATGGTTGACAAAGTTGAGTTAGTGAAAATATTGATTGAAGAAAAGAAAATTGATATTATATGTATTATTAACCACTGGCTGTCAGATGAAGAATTAAAATGCCTCGACATTCCAGACTTCAATCTGGCAAGTCACTTCGTGTAGGGCAAAGGGTAAAAGAGGGGGCTCAGCGATTTTTATAAAAAAATAACTTGACAGTATATGAAAAACCTAATATTGACACATCATAGCTAGGAACTGAATACGTTTTTGAACTGTCACAACTGTATTTAGAAAATATTAACCCATTTATGTAATGTGTCTATTGGATTCCTCAAATCGATAATATGAGTATTTACTTTGAAAAAAAGGCATAATCTATTAGCCAAACTCAGTTCTAAAAATTATAATATAATTATGTGTGCTGATTTCAACCTGGACTTTAATTTAAATTGGCCAAATATAGATAACCTGCGTAGCCTTTTCACTAGCTATGACCTAAATGTTCTTCTAAAAAATGTCATTACATGTCCAGGGATTGTAAACAAAGGTACATGTATTGACAATGTTGTTACTACTTTCCATTGCTCAAGAATCCAAGCCTTTGTCATACAAACTGTACTATCTGGCCACTATGCTAAACTAAATTATAACAGTGAAAGAGTCCTTACATGTGCAAATAAAGCAAGGGCTATCTGGAACATCATTAAAAATAGTCTTCCTACAAATAGAAACATCATCCAGGATGGAACACCAACCAACTTAACAGCTGAAGAATTCAATAACTACTTTATTGATAGTATTAGTGAAACAATTAAGAAAATAGCAGTTAGTCAAAATGAAGCCAACTATTATCTGCTCAAAGTCAAATCTGCTCATAAAATATTTTCTTTCAAATCAACTTCTGTACAGGAAGTCGATTTTGCAATTATGTCCTTAAGAAATAGTAAGTCTATGGATGTCTACAATCTAAACTCAGAAATTGTCAAGCTTAGTAGCTACTTTATATCAGAAATGATGACAGAAGTTGTAAATGGCTGTTTTGATAGTGCAGTTTTTCCAGAACAGTTGAAGATATCTAAGGTAATTTCAATTTATAAAAAGGGCGATAAAAAATTCTTCTGCAATTATTGGCCAATATTCCTGGTCCCGATAATGTCAAAAGTTATTGAAAATATTATCAGTCAACAAATCTATAAATATCTTGAACAGTACAATCTTCTCTGTTAAACCAGTGTGGTTTTAGGAAAAATCGGTCAACATGTGATACAGTTGCAAATTTTATCGAGGACTGTCTTCAGGACCTAGAAAATAAACTCAATGTTGATGTTAAGTTTTTTGATCTGTCCAACGCAATTGACACTGTATCTCATGAAATTTTAGTATTGAAACTCAAACACCCAGGTTTTGATGATAAGGCAGTCAAGTTAATTAAATCATATCTAAGTAATAGATCACAAATTGCCTCACTCAAACAATGTATCTAAGCTTAGGGAGGTAGGACATGGTGTTAAGCTCCACTACAACTTTGAATGACAAAGTTTTCTCATCAAAGATAGATCTACTTATGGACTGGTGTAATGCCAACAAACTATCTCGCAAGTTAGAAAAAAAGTCACACCACCTTGATATATCCTTAAAAAGCAACTCTACTTGCAATTCTGTGTGGAGCTTTACCCGGAACGCACTGAAAGGAATTATTCTTAAATCTAGGAATTATGACATTACCTTGTTTATATATATATATATATATATCAATGTTTACCTTTTGTAAAGAAAAATCAACATCTCTTTAAAAGAAATATTGAGGTACATGATTATAATACTATAGATAAGCACAATATAAGAATTGAATACTGCTTGTTCACTTAGCATAACTAAATATAGTTTTAAGTCAATGGGAATCATATTCCTCAACCATCTACCTAAGAATCTGAGAATAACACTAAATAAATTTAAAAATAGCGCTAAGGATCTTATAACTGCAATATGTCCTTATAAAACAGAATAATTATTTGATGTAATATATATTTAGTTACTTTATTTATCTTATATTGTCAGTTGTATTAACATGTATATATAATTATATAATGTATGTATATGATGAAGCCTATTTCAATATTGTATTGACTAATGGTGAATAAAATGATATGATATGATAATATCGCTCTGCTGCTGGAGAAGGTCTCTTCGCTTACTACCAAAAATGAATTCAATGAGGAAATGGACAGTGACAGGAAAAAAACTCCAATAAACTTGCTAACCTAGAACCATGTCTTTACAGTGTCGATACAAAGGTTTAAACTTTGGAGGAAAGAGTTGAAGTTCTTAGTGAACATCTATCAAAAACAAACAGTGATTCTGAAGATATAATAGCTTAGTTTAATGACGGGTCAAACAGGACCAAGAATGTCATTATCTTTTAAGGTTCCAGAAGCTAGAAGCAATGATAAAACACAAGTAAAGCATTCGACAAGTCCAAGATTGAATTCATCATGACTGTTTCTGGTGTTAATATCAATGATCTTGTAAAATTCTTTCTCTTGGGGAAGAAATCTGCCCCTGGCCAAGGCCACTTAAATTAGTACTAAGTTGCATGGATGTTGCTGTAACACTTCTGAAGGGGTTTAACCACAATGGGGGGACCAGGAAATAGTCTTGATAAGGACCTCAAGTATTCAATTGAAGAAGACATTGCTCACATTTCCAGGAACACACATCGGGCGAATGGGGGATTTGTCGGTTTGTTTGAGCGTTATGATAAACCCTGGATGTGGCATAACATTAGGCATGCATCGTTGGAAAGGGTTCTCTGGCAGCCAGTAAATTCACACATTGCTTTGATAGATGTGGCCTGCATTGGTAGGGATAGTTATACTAGCCATGGACTCCATTTGAATTTCAGAGGTAAAAGGAAGCTTTCGCTTCTTATTGTTGATGAGATCAGGGGATGCCAGGTGAGTGAAAGAGGTATTCCTGTTAAAAAGGCTGTGTCTTAACACCACTTATTAGGGTAAATAAAATAGTTGTATTAAAATGTCTAAAAGAATTTAACGTCTCTGCTGATCAAAATATTGAAATTAGAAATTCGAACTGACATACCAGTATGTACTACAAAGTCATTGAATCAAAGTGTTCAGACCACTATCCTCCATCAAAATATAAGAGAAATATTTAGTAAAATTGATGACATTACCTTATGCCTAGAAGTGATTCAAAATTCCAGAAATTTTAAATATCTGAACGTCATTTGTCTGACACAGGAATATCTCAGCTGTCCATCCCAAATTATAAACTAACCTCTCATTTCCGTTGATGTAAAATGCAGAAAGAGGGAGTTCCCATTTTTGTTACAAATAATATTCAATGCAGCAGTGTAGGTGTAAGTAAGTATTGAACAACACTTTTAATGCTGTTTTACAAAACTGGAATATGGTAAGGATAGTAACAGCAATTACAGGGCCACCTCAGTATATTTTAAACTATTTTTATCTCAGTTAGAGTAAAAGCGTTTGTACTATATTTCACAAAAACAAACAAATAGTTTTATTTGGAGATTTTAATATTGACTTTCCTAATCCTAACAAGGAGAGGCTAGAAAAGGAAGCCTTGATGTTGTCTTTTAACTTCACAGAAATTTTAAATTTCCCTATAAGAATACAAAATAATAGCAGGACTGCAATTGATAATTTTTTTATGGCTACTTCTCAGTACAGTAATTACAACCTACTTCCAATAAATGGTATCTTAAATCATGATGCCCATCTGTTATGTATCAAGTCCAGAAACACTTTTAAACACATAAAGAAAAGCAGAATATATAGAAGAAATATTAGTGAAAACAATATAAAACATGATGTGTAATCGTAAGTGTTCCCGACGGATCTGATGTTTGAAGATCTCTCGGGCGTGCAGCCGGGTCATTTGGTCGTAAATGTACGAATTTTCAATGGCGTACCGTGCCATCATCTTCAGGTAGCGTCCAGTGGACGGCGTGAGGAACGCAGTCCTGGACTGCGTTCCTCACGCAGTCAGCACAAATACTGACAATTGGGCTGGTGCGATATGCACCCATGGCGAGCCGAATTCCTGCATGGTGGACACTATCCAGTATACGAAGATAACTGTCCCGTGCCGAACAATAGACAATACAACCGTACTCCAACCGCGACCGTACAAAGGCACTGTAAAATTGTAGCAGGCAGGAGTGGTCAGCGCCCCATGACCTGCCACACAGGCATTTTAAAACATTAAGAGCTTTAGAGGCTCTGGCTTTCACATCTTTAAGATCTCTAAAATGAGGCCCAGAAACCGAACAGTGTCAGTAAAACGTAAAACGGTGTTCCTCAAGGTAAGGTGAGGCTCTGGTAAAAGAGTCCTACTACGACTAAAAAGTACACACCGGGTTTTCTCGGCAGAGAAACGAAAACCAGTGTGCACTGACCATTCATCCAGCCTGTTCAGCGTGAGTTGCAACTGCCGCTCAGCGCTTCTCAGGCTGGATGATGCAATAAAAATTAAAAAATCATCCACATATATGGAGTACCCTATTGGACTCCTTATAATGGATGCTATGCTATTTATAGCAATTGCAAAAAGAGTCACACTTAAAACAGATCCCTGAGGAACACCGTTTTCCTGAATAAAAAGATCAGACACTTCACTACCGACTCGGTACCGGAAGCAACGTCCGGATAAAAATGATTTTAAAAAACGGGGCAGGTTTCCCCTAAAACCCCAGTCATGTAATTGTTTTAAAATAACATGCCGCTAGGTAGTATCATAGGCCTTCTCAATATCGAAAAATATCCCCACCAGATGTTGGCTGCGGATGAACGCATCCTATATCGCCGCTTCCAGCAGGATCAGGTTGTCCAAGGTGGAATGGGACTTCCTGAATCCACACTGAAAGCGGCTCAGAAGGTTTTGGGACTCCAGACACCAGACGAGGCGGCGGTTAACCATCCTCTCCAGTGTCTTCCCCACGCAGCTAGTCAAGGCAATGCTACGATAACTACCTGGCAATAATTTGTCTTTCTCAGGTTTTAGAATGAGAATTAATGTTGCTTCTTTCCACGAGTCGGGGAAGTGTCCTCCAGTCCATATCTTGTTAAAAATATCTAGAAGGTACTCCTTAGCATCTTTATTAAGATGCCTCAGCATCTGGTACTGGATCAGATCTGGCTCTGGAGCAGTGTCGTTTGCGCTGTTTACAGCTGACTCCAGCTCCCAAGATGTAAATGGGCAGTTGTAGGCCTCTGTATTCGACGAATCGAAGCACAGCGGGCGCCTCTCGGCAACGACTCTTCGTCGCTGAAACCGAGGGTCAGAGTTAGAAGACGATGTGATGGCGGCGAAATTCTCCGCAATCACCTGCGCTATGCTTCGTTCGTCGGTAATTATACGTCCGTGATCCAGTAACCCAGATACTGGTGGGCGGGAGTACCTTCCAAATATACGGCGGATGGACTCCCATACTTTCCATGAAGGTGTGGAACGATTTATAGTGCTCACAAAGTTCTGCCACGACCTTTTCTTGCTTTCCTTAATAACCCGACGCGCCTTAGCTCTGGCTATACGGAACGCTGCTAGGTTGTCAGATGTTGGGCACAACTTAAAGCGACGCAACGCCCGTCGGCGACCCTGGATGGCGGAACGACATTCGCCGTTCCACCAGGGGACGGGCGTCCTACGCAGCGTTCCGGTGCTTTTCGGCATGGAGACGTCAGCTGCACGGTGAATCACTTCTGTGAAGTGATTCACCTTCTCCTGTATACTGCCACAGGGTTGCAGTAGTACAGAGCGGCAGAAGAGCTGCCAATCTGCACTGCTAACGTTCCATTTACACCGGTTATTACCTCCTCCACGCTCACACTCAACGTGCATCCAAATAGGGAAGTGGTTGCTTCCGTGTACGTCGCGATCCACCTCCCACTGCACGGAGTCCGCAATTGAGGGAGAACACAAAGAAAGGTCAATGGCAGAAGACGTACCGGTAGCAGCGGTGAAATGAGTCATTTGCCCTGTATTGAGGATACAAACTTCCTCCTGCTCTATCAATCTACCAACTACTAGGCCCCGGGGGCAATCGGTGGCAGAATCCCACAACGCACTGTGGGCGTTGAAATCTCCTAAAAGGAGAAAGGGCCGAGTAAGTTGTTCATAATGCCAACCAGGTCGTCGTAGCTGACTGACACACTAGGTGGCAGATAGACAGAGCATACGATTAGTTCGATTGGACCGTGTATTTTCACCGCTACTGCTTGTAATGTGGAGGTGAGAGCAACGGGTTCGGAGTGGACAGTGTTTCGGACCAACACCGCCACTCCTCCCTTAGCTCGATCACCCTCGGTATCGTCCTTTCGGAATATGTCATATCCTCTTAGCACTGGCTGGTGTAGTGGTCTGAAATGTGTCTCTTGCAGACAGAGACACAAAGGATCACACCGTGCTAAGAGTTGGACTTCCTCTTTGTGAGCCTGAAAGCCGTTTACGTTCCACTGAAGTATGGGAGCCATTCTACCTATTTAAAACCACCCGCCCCGGGTCGGGTGCGTCAGGGTCTGGTGTCTGCTGAGGAACGGGATCAGGGTCTACGTCCACCAGCATAACGTCATCTTCGGGATCCGAAGACGACTTTTGTTCTAAGGCCTCGGCGTCTTGCGGATCTTTCTTCCGCCGAGACCATCCCCCCTTCTTCTCCCTGCCAGTTGGGGAACTGGGTGGGGAAGTAGAAGAACACAGTGGGGTCCGTGTGTTTAAACTTCGGACCCCAAACCTTCTGCACAGTTTGCCATCCGGGCGCTAATGCTGCTACTAAGGCTGTAGATACAGCATTCGCATGGGTGCTGCTTCTGCTGTTGCAGAGGCACCCACGGCTGCAGCTACTGGAGCGGATGGCCGTGCTTTCGCTGGTGGACTTGATGACCCTGCTGCTGTATTGGTCGAGTTAGCAGATGCGCTACTACCGACGGCCGTGGTCCTTGGTGTTAGGACCTTAGTGGGCTGCGCACCACATTTGCACTGGCACGAGCATGTCGTGCTCGTGCCCGTGTCTACAACGGACGTCTGCGTAGCAACGCTCTCCTTCCTGACGGGAGTTGACAACGTTTTGGCGAAGCTAGTGGCGAAGACCGGTGGCGCCAGCGCCTTGACCGTTTGTTCGCCTCGCCAAAGGATATTCTTTCCTTAGTCTTCAACTCCCGTACCTTCTTTTCTTCAAGGCACACTCGACACTCCCTGCTCCAGGCTGGATGAGACCCGGAGCAGTTGACACATACCTGTGGGAGGGTACAACTACTGCCTGGCTCGTGTGCAGCCTTTCCACATTTCCCACAGGTGGGGTTGCCCTTACACGTCAATGTCATATGCCCGAACCGTTGGCAGTTAAAACAGCGCATAGGGTCCGGGACATACGGACGGATATTGAGATTTAAATAGCCAGCCTTGATGGCTTTGGGCAACGTTGGAGTGTCGAACGTCAGAACGAAGGTGGCAGTATTCTCAAGATTGCCGTTAACCCTTCGTTTTATCTGCCTAACCTCGACCACATGTTCAATTGACCATTCCTTAAGGAGTTCCTCGGGCTCAATATCGATAAGGTCGCGGCAAGTGACCATGCCTTTACTCGAGTTAAGAGTTTTATGGAGTTCGCACTTTACTGCGAACTCCCCGAGCTTCTCAGACTTAAGGAGGAGGACAGCCTGCTTGTGGGTAGATGTTTCCAAAAGCAGAGTCCCGTTCCTCAGCTTCTTGACTGATTTAAGGGTCCCAGCAAGACCTTCCAACCCTTTTTGTATATAAAAGGGGGACACCTTCTCGAAGGATCCCTCCTTCCTGGACATAATTATGAAGGCAGTGTCGATGACAAAGTCCTTCCCGTTACTGCATCCATTTTCTGGGGGAGGGCTATCAACCCTCGCCTGTTTCTTAGAACTGGGTGTATTTTTATTAGCCTGCGACACACCTGGGCCGCAGGGGTTTTTGTTTTGCTTGTGAGAAGGAATTTTGGTCCCACGAGTAAAACAATTTTATACAGGAGTGCTTATTACAACAGGGGTGCGCAGGTGCCCCTGAGGTTGCACGTTAGCGGGAGGTTTGCCTCACCACTCATCCGCCTCCTCGGCACGTGTCCGACTTTGAGGTTGAGGGTTTTTTTTTATAGAGGTTTGCACTGCCCTCGCGATCCGGGCGGTGAAGCCAAGATCCCCGTTCTCCTAGGCACACAAGGTTCCACCGCCACGCTCTACGGTGGTCGTTGAAGCATGGTAGGAGTTTACGGTGTGGGAAACTAGCGGCGCTCACAAGTTTCCAGCTCGGGCACCGCGGGTTTGCCAAACCCGTACCTGGCACTTGTGTACCAGGCCCCTGCGGGGATGGTTAAGTCCTGGTGGCCCCTTTTAGCCACGCCTGATTTTATGATCTGTTGTTGTTGTTGTTATTCGGGTTTTAGGGCGCGTCGACGGCGGGGTCATTAGCGCCCTAACAACAACCAGGCGCGACAACGTGGCAAAATTGCCGTCTGTGTGGCCGACTGTAAAGGGGTCGGCCACAGAGACAGCACAATAAAATACTAGCATACTAATTAAAATACCGACTGCGTGGCCGACTGTAAAGAGATCGGCCACGCAGACAGCAACGTAAAACATAAAACTGAAAATAGGCAATAAATTATAAAAATACATATATTAACTGGTTGGCTGTAAAAGGGCCAACCAGTTTAAAAAACGCGTAAGCTGGCTGGCTGTAAAGAGGCCAGCCATATAAGCAGTGCCACAAGTAAAAACAGTACTTGGATTAGTGGTTGTAAATGGCCACTAATCCAAACTAAAACCTAGGCCGATCTGCCCAAAAATTTTGGGACAAGACTGACCAAGCTGCAAAACTTTAAAACATTAGCCACGTTGTCACGGTCATCGCTTAAAATAAGGGACAGATCGTTGCCTAAGCCAACGTCTGCCCTTAAATCTAAAAACAATATACATTCGGTTAAAATGTGGCAGTACCGTCAAAGGTACGCCACAAGCATCACATTCCGGAGGGTCCTCTCGGCGGAGAAGGAAACTATGAGTAAGAGGACAGTGCCCTATACGGAGGCGAGTAAGGAGAACCTCATCCCTCCTCGCCCGCTGGAAGGAGCTGCTCCACGGCTGAACGGTCGGTTTGACCTGCCGGAGCTTATTATGCTCGACTTCCAGCCACTGCCTCTGCCAAATATCAAAGATAGATCTCTTCACCACCGAGGCAAGGTCTGACTTTGGGACCGGTGCAAAGTCGATTCGGACCTTGTCACAGGCTAACTTGGCAGCTTCATCTGCTGCCTCGTTCCCCCTGATTCCCACATGGCCCGGTACCCAGCAGAATAATACCTCCTTTCCACGAGATTGCAGGGAAAGGAGGGCATCCTGGATGTCCTGGACTAGACGGTCTGCTGGGTACATATTACCTATGGCCTGAATACAGCTGAGGGAATCACAGCATATGATGAAACACTTATCGCGATTTACTTTCATATGCTGGAGTGACTTTAGCACGGCAAAGCATTCGGCAGTAAAAACGCTGCACCTGCCGTCCATTTTGAATGTGTAAGTCGCTCGAGGGAACACTACGGAGCATCCTACTCCGTTAGCCTGCTTAGACCCATCCGTATACACCGGGGTAAACGTGTTATGCCTCATTTAAAACGTCTCTAAAAACATTATTAAAAACACTGTCAGCGGTACAAACTTTGTTGTACCGAGACAGGTCTAAAATTATTCTGGGCCTCTTTAAAAGCCAGGGAGGAGATTTACTCCAACCCTGGTGATAAAAAGATGGAAACTCTAATCCATATTGTTCTAAAATAGCCCTTGTACGGTAGCTGAACGGTTTAGTGGCTCTATGTCCGGTTGGCATAGAGCCGCTCGTGGTTGGGGTGTAGAACTATGTCGTACACGGGACTGCCAGGTGTTATGGCAACATGAAGGTAGTGTCGCACCATGAGGAGTTGCCGGCGGATGGTGAGCGGCGGCTCGCCCGAGTCAGCACAAATGCTGACAATAGGGCTGGTGCGATATGCACCCGTGGCGAGCCGAATTCCAGCATGGTGGACACTATCTAGTATACGGAGATAACTGTCCCGTGCAGAACCATACACAATACAACCGTATTCCAGCCGCGACCGTACAAAGGCTCTGTAAAATTGTAGCAGGCAGGAGCGGTCAGCGCCCCATGACCTACCACACAGACATTTTAAAACATTTAGAGCTTTTGAGGCTCTGGCTTTCACATCTTTGAGATGTGGTAGCCAGGTTAATCTGTTGTCTAAAATTAGGCCCAGAAACCGAACTGTTTCAGTAAAACGTAAAACGGTATTCCTCAGGGTAAGGATGGGGTTCTGATAAAAGGCTTCTGCTACGAGTAAAAAGTACACACCGGGTTTTCTCCGCAGAGAAACGAAACCGGTGTGCACTGACCATTCATCCAGCCTGTTCAGCGTGAGTTGCAACTGCCGCTCAGCGCTTCTCAGACTGGATGAAGCAATAAATACTTAAAAAAACGTCCACATATAAGGAGCACCCTATAGGTCTCCTTATAACACTTAAAATGCTATTTATCACAATAGCGAAAAGAGTCACGCTTAAAACTGACCCCTGAGGAACACCGTTTTCCTGAATAAAAAGATCAGACACTTCACCACCAACTCGGTACCGGAAGCAACGACCAGATAAAAATGATTTTAAAAAACGGGGTAGGTTTCCCCTAAAACCCCATTCATGTAACTGTTTTAAAATCACATGCCGCCAGGTAGTATCGTAGGCCTTTTCAAGGTCGAAAAAAAACACCCACAAGGTGTTGGCTGCGGATGAACGCATCCTGTATTGCCGCCTCCAGGAGGATCAGGTTGTCCAAGGTGGAACGGAACTTCCTGAATCCACACTGAAAGCGGCTCAGAAGGTTTTGGGATTCCAGACACCAGACGAGGCGGCGGTTAACCATCCTCTCCAGTGTCTTACCCACGCAGCTCGTAAGGGCAATACTACGATAGCTACCTGGCAACAATTTGTCCTTGCCAGGCTTTAAAATAGGGATAAGTGTTGCTTCTTTCGACGAGTCGGGGAAGTGTCCTCCGGTCCAAATGTCGTTAAAAATATCTAGAAGGTACTTTTTAGCATCCTTACTGAGATGCCTCATCATCTGGTACTGGATCAGATCAGGCCCTGGAGCAGTGTCATTAGCGCTATTCAACGCTGACTCCAGCTCCCATGATGTAAATGGGCAGTTATAGGCCTCTGTATTAGACGAATCGAAGCATAGCGGGCGCCTCTCGGCAGCGACTCTTCGTCGCTGGAACCGAGGGTCAAAGTTAGCGGACGAAGTGATGGCGGCGAAGTTCTCCGCCATCAGCTGCGCTATGCTTCGTTCGTCAGTAATTATCTGTCCGTGATCCAGTAACCCAGATACTGGTGGGCGGGAGTACCTTCCAGATATACGGCGAATGGACTCCCATACTTTCGATGAAGGTGTGGAACGATTTATATTGCTCACAAAGTTCTGCCATGACCTCCTCTTGCTCTCCTTAATAACTCGACGCGCCTTAGCTCTGGCAATACGGAACCCTGCTAGGTTGTCCGAAGTTGGGCACAACCTAAAACGACGCAACGCCCGTCGGCGACCCTGGATGGCGGAACGACATTCATCGTTCCACCAGGGGACGGGCGTCCTTCGCAGCGTTCCGGAGCTCTTCGGCATGGAAATGTCAGCTGCACGGTGAATCACTTCTGTGAAGTGATTCACCTTCTCCTGTAAACTGTCACAGGGTTGCAGTTGTACAGCACGGCAGTAGAGCTGCCAATCTGCACAACTGACGTTCCATTTACGTCGGTTATTTCCTCCTCCACGTTCACACTCGACGTGCATCCAAATTGGGAAGTGGTCGCTACCATGTAGGTCGCGATCCACGTCCCACTGCACGGAGTCCGCAATTGAGGGGGAACACAAGGAAAGATCAATGGCAGAAGACGTACCGGTTGCAGTGGTGAAATGAGTCATTTGCCCTGTATTCAGGATACAAATTTCCTCCTGCTCTATCTATCTACCAACCACTCGGCCCCTGGGGCAATCGGTGGTTGAACCCCACAACGCACTGTGGGCGTTGAAATCTCCCACAAGGAGAAAGGGCCGAGTGAGTTGTCGTATAATGTTAACCAGGTGGTCGTAGCCGACTGACACACTGGGTGGCAGATAGACAGAGCATACGGTCAGTTGGATTGGACCGTGTATTTTCACCGCTACTGCTTGTAATGTGGAGGTGAGAGCAACGGGTTCGGAGTGGACAGTGTTTCGGACCAACACCGCCACTCCTCCCTTAGCTCTATCACCCTCGGTATCGTCCTTTCGGAATATGTCATAGTCCTCTTAGCACTGGCTGGTGTAGCGGTCTGAAATGTGTCTCTTGCAGACAGAGACACAAAGGATCAGACCGTGCTAAGAGTTGGACTTCCTCTTTGTGAGCCTGAAAGCCGTTAACGTTACACTGAAGTATGGGAGCCATCCTACCTATTTAAAACCACCCGCCCCGGTTCGGGTGGGTCCTGCGCATGCGATTGCTGAGGAACGGAACTATGTTCGTCCACCAGCATTATGTCGTCTTCAGGGTCCGAAGACGACACTTGTTCTAAGGCCTCGGAGTCATTCGGATTTTTCTTCCGCCGAGGCCTGTTCCCCTTTTTCTCCCTGCCAGTTGGGGAACTGGGAGGAGAAGTAGAAGGGGACTTCAAGAACACAGTGGGGTCCGTGTGTTTAAACTTCGGACCCCGCACTTTCTGCACAGTTTGCCATCCGCTACTGGCAGATGGCGTTGCCGTTGCTATACCTGCTGCAGGTGATGCTTCTGCAATGGGTGCTCTTTCTGCTGTTGCAGAGGCACCCACGTCTGTAGCTACTGTAACGGATGGCTGTGCCTTAGCTGGTGGACTTGCTGAACATACTGTCGATATGGTCGAGTTCGTCAGAGTGTTGCTACCGACGTCCGAGGTCCTAGGTGTAATAACCTTGATGGGTTTGGCACCACATCTGCACTGACATGAGCACATTGGACTTGTGCCCATTTCCGCAACGGACGTCTGGGTAGCGACACTTTCTTTCCTGACGGGAGTTGATAACGCCTTCGCGAAGCTGGTAGCGAAGACTGGTGGAGCCAGAGCCTTATACTGCTTCTTGGCTTCGCCATACGAAATCCGCTCTTTCGTTTTCAACTCCTGTATCTTTTTTTCCTCCAGATACAATCGACACTCCCTGCTCCAGGCTGGATGTGCCCCGGAGCAGTTGACACACACCTGTGGGAGCGTGCAGCTAGTGCCTGGCTCGTGTGCCGCCTTTCCGCACTTCCCACAGGTGGGGTTACCCTTGCAGGTCGCCGTTGTATGGCCGAACCGCTGGCACTTAAAGCAGCGCATTGGGTCCGGCACATACGGGCGAATATTCAAATTCAAATACCCTGCCTTGATGTTTTTGGGCAACGTCGGAGTGTCGAACGTCAGGACGAAGGTGGCTGTCTTCTCAAGACTGCCGTTAACCCTTCGTTTAATCTGACGAACCTCGACCACATGTTCTGTAGACCACTCCTTAAGGAGTTCCTCGGTCTCTAAATCCATAAGGTCCCTACAGGTGATGACACCTTTACTAGAATTTAGAGTTTTATGGAGTTCGCACTTCACTGCGAACTCCCCGAGCTTCTCACACTTAAGGAGTTGGACAGCCTGCTTGTGGGTGGATGTTTCCAAAAGCAGTGTCCCATTCCTCAGCTTTTTGACCGATTTGAGGGTACCCGCAATACCCTCTAAACCTTTGTTCACATAAAATGGAGAGACCTTCTCAAAAGATCCCTCCACCCTTGTCATAATAACGAAGGCATTGTCAATAATACAACCCTTGCCGTTACTGTTGTTTACATCCGGGGGAGGGCTTTCAACCCTTGCCCGTTTGTATGAACTGCGTGTGTTTTTATTTACCTGCGACACACCCGGGCCGCAGGGGTTTTTTGGTTTTTTGGGAGTAGGCATTGTGGTCCCACGAGTAAAAACCATTAAAGAAAGAAATGCTATTACAACAGGGGTGCGCAGGTGCCCCTGAGGTTGTACGTTAGCGAGTGATCTGCCTCTCACCCATGCACCTCCTCGGCACGTATCCGACCTTGAGGTTGAGGGGTTTTTTATAGAGGTTTGTACCGTCCTCGCGATCCGGGCGATGAAGCCAAGATCCCCGTTCTCCTAGGCACACAACGTTCCACCGCCACGCCCTACGGTGGTCGTTGAAGCATGGTAGGAGTTTACGGTGTGGGAAACTTGCGGCGCTCACAAGTTTCCAGCTCGGGCACCGCGGGTTCGCCAAACCCGTACCTGGCACTTGCGTACCAGGCCCCTGCGGGGTTTTATGATCTATTTTATTTGCTGTCTGTATGGCCGACCCTTTACAGTCGACCATGCAGACAGTATTTTAGTACATTCTTAATCCGCAGTAATAGCTGTAAATCGTTAAGGCGCTATTGACCCGTCTTTGACGCTACCTAATGCGGCAACAACAACGTTTTTAGACTTGAAGGCAGATGTTTAATAATGAGACCAGCAGTGTGGCAAGTGTTTTAAAATTTTGTGAATTGGCTGGTCTAGTGCCTACAATTTGAGGCAGATCGGCCTAGTTTTAAGATGTATGGGTGCCTGCTTTACAGCTACTCATCAATTTGCATTGTATTTACTTTTTAAATTCTTATAACTTTATAATTCCTGTCTCGCTGGCCACTATACACCTAGCGAGACATGTAGTGTTTTTAATTATTTTTCGAACCTGTTTGGACCCTTTACAGCCATCCAGGTATATTATGGTCTTAGGTCCTGGTTGCCCTTTTAAAGTCAAGTTTTTTTTTTTTTAGTTATTTTATTTGCTGTCTGTATGGCCGACCCCTTTACAGTCGAACATGCAGACGGCATTTTGGTATTTTCTTTAGCTAAAGTATTAGCTGGTCATTGTTAGGGCGCTAATGACCTCACTGTCGATACGCCCTAAAGCCACAAAAACAACAAACAACAACAACAACAACAGAAGGATGGACTGGAACGGGTGCTGAAGCAGACATACTTTGCCAAGTAAGTGCTATTGCAGATAGAGCTGTACATCACTCGTACTTTCCTGACCACTACCTGACTAGATCCACAAAACAAGCGGTTATAATGTATAGATAACTAACGACCCATTTTATACTTTCTGGATGTTCAAAGATTTTTGACAAGGTCATGTATCGTAGACTAAAAAAACATGTTGTACAATATAATGTTGTCAGTAATTCACAATTTGGGTTCCAAAAAGGATCATCCATAGAAATGGTTAAACATTGATTTTTAAATAACACATTTGAGCAAACAAATAACAAAATGAGCCCCATGGGAATATTTTGTGATATTGGAAAAGAATTTGTGTAAATAATACTTTTTTTTTAATTTTTTTTTTTTTAAAAAAAAGGAACAGTATGGTATTTATAGAACCGCAGTTATATGTATTAAATCATACATGGAAAGTCGAAAGCAAAAATTTCCATTTTTTATTCTAAAATAAAGTTGCTTCATCAGACTGGGAGAAAATAAAACATGGAATTCCACAAGAATGTGTCTTAGGACCCCTCCTCTTTTTGTTATACATCAATTACCTTCCTGGAAACTTATCTGACAAAGTTAAGAGTATTTATTTTCAGATGACACTAACCTGACTGTGAGAAAATCACCAAATAGTAATATAGAATTTAATATAAATCAAGTACTTAGTGAAGCAGCAAATTGGTTTAAGGCATATTCATTAAAATTAATTTGAAAAACATATTAAATTAGGATTAAACCAAAAAATTAAGCACAGCTGGATGTACAAATAAACTATAAAAATAACACAATCTTAGAAACAAAGAGTATAATATTTCTTGGTATTAAAATTGATGAGAAACTCTGTTGGCATGAACATATCACTTCAGTTGTTGTTGTTGTTGTTGTTTGTGCTTTAGGGCGCGTCAACATCGGGGTTATTAGCGCCCTAACAAATACAGGACGTGACAATGTGACAAAATTGCCGTCTAAGTGGCCGACTGTAAAAGGTCGGCCACAGAGACAGCACAATAAAATATTAGAATACTGACTGGTATTCCGTCTGTATGACTGACTGTAGAGGGGTCAGGCCCACAGACGGAAAAAATAAAACATAATAATAATAATAATACGTTAGTACACAGGACACACAGAGTAAAACTACATACATTGACTGGTTGGCTGTAAACGGGCCAACCAGTTTGAAACGAAGAACTACCTGGCTGGCTGTAAAGGGGCCAGCCAGGTAAACAAGGTCACAACTAAAAACAGTACTTGGATTGGTGGCTCTAAAAGGCCACCAATCCAATGTAAAACCTAGGCCGGTCTGCCCAAAATTTTTGGGACAAGACCGGCCATGCCACAAAACTTTAAAACCTTGGCCACATTGTCACTATCATTGTTTAAAATAAGGGACAGATCGTTGGCTAAGCCAACGTCTGCCCTTAGATCTAAAAACAATACACATTCAGTTAAAATGTGGCGTACCGTCAAAGGTACGCCACAAGCATCACATTCCGGAGGGTCCTCTCGGCGGAGAAGAAAGCTGTGCGTCAGAGGACAGTGCCCTATTCGGAGGCGAGTAAGGAGAACCTCATCCCTCCTCGCCCGCTGGAAGGAGCTGCTCCACGGCTGAACTGTCGGTTTGACCAGCCGGAGCTTATTATGCTCAACTTCCAGCCACTGCCTCTGCCAAACATCAAAAATAAATCTCTTCGTCGCCGAGGCAAGGTCTGACTTTGGGACCGGTTCAAAGTCGGTTCTGACCTTGTCGCAGGCTAACTTGGCAGCTTGATCAGCTGCCTCGTTCCCTCTGATTCCCACATGGCCCGGTACCCAGCAGAATAACACCTCCTTTCCACGAGATTGAAGGGAAAGGAGGGCGTCCTGGATGTCCTGGACTAGACGATCTGCTGGATACATATTTCCTATGGCCTGAATACAACTGAGGGAATCACAGCATATGATGAACAACTTATCGCGCATTACTTTCATATGCTGGAGCGACTTTAGCACGGCGTGGCACTCGGCAGTAAAAACACTGCACCTGCCGTCAAGTTTATATGTGTAAGTCGCTCGAGGGAACACGACGGAGCAGCCAACTCCGTTAGCCTGCTTAGACCCATCCGTAAATACCGGGGTAAAATTATGATGCTCGTTTAAGACATCTCTAAAAATTCTGATAAAAACATTATCGGCGGTACACAGCTTGTTGTACCGCGATAATTCTAAAATCATTCTGGGCCTCTTTAAAAGCCAGGGAGGAGATTTACTCCAACCCTGGTGATAAAAAGAAGGAAGCTCGAATCCGCATTGTTCTAAAATAGCCTTTGTACGGTAGCTGAACGGTTTAGTGGCTCTATGCCGGTTGGTATAGAGCCGCTCGTAGTTAGGATGCAAAACTATGTCGTACACGGGACTGCCAGGTGTTATGGCAATATGCGTATAGTGTCGCACCATGAGGAGTTGCCGGCGGATGGTAAGTGGTGGCTCGCCCGAGTCAGCACAAATGCTGACAATAGGGCTGGTGCGATATGCACCAGTGGCGAGCCGAATTCCTGCATGGTGGACACTATCCAGTATCCGAAGATAACTGTCCCGTGCCGAACCATATACGATACAACCATACTCGAGACGCGACCGTACAAAGGCTCGATAAAACTGTAGCAGGCAGGAGCGATCAGCGCCCCACGACCTGCCGCACAGACATTTTAAAATATTAAGAGCTTTTAAGGCCCTGGCTTTCACATCTTTAAGATGTGGAAGCCAGTTAAGCCTGGTGTCAAAAATGAGGCCCAGAAATCTAACTGTTTCAGTAAAACTTAAAACGGTGTTCCTCAAGGTAAGGTGAGGCTCAGCTAAAAGACTTCTGCTACGAGTAAAAAGTACACACCGGGTTTTCTCGGCAGAGAATCGAAAACCGGTGTGCACTGACCAATCATCCAGCCTGTTCAGCGCGAGTTGCAGCTGCCGCTCTGCGCTTCTCAGGCTGGACGATTGCAATAAAAATTAAAAAATCGTCCACATATAAGGAGAACCGAATGGGACTCCTTATAACCAAAGATATACTGTTAATTGCGATAACAAATAGGGTCACGCTTAAAACTGACCCCTGAGGGACACCGTTTTCCTGAATAAAAAGATCAGACACTTCACCACCGACTCGGTACCGGAAGCAACGACCAGATAAAAATGATTTTAAAAAACGGGGTAGGTTACCCCTAAAACCCCATTCATGTAACTGTTTTAAAATAACATGCCGCCAGGTAGTATCGTAAGCCTTTTCAAGATCGAAAAAAACACCCACGAGGTGTTGGCTGCGTATGAACGCATCCTGTATTGCCGCCTCCAGGAGGATCAGGTTGTCCAAGGTGGAACGGAACTTCCTGAATCCACACTGAAAGCGGCTCAGGAGATTACGGGATTCAAGACACCAGACGAGGCGGCGATTCACCATCCTCTCCAGTGTCTTCCCCACGCAGCTAGTCAAGGCAATACTACGATAACTACCTGGCAACAATTTGTCCTTGCCAGGTTTTAAAATGGGAATTAATGTTGCTTCTTTCCACGAGTCGGGGAAGTGTCCTCCGGTCCAAATGTCGTTAAAAATATCTAGAAGGTACTTTTTAGCATCCTTGCTGAGATGCCTCAGCATCTGGTACTGGATCATATCAGGCCCTGGAGCAGTGTCATTTGCGCTGTTCAACGCACTCTCCAGCTCCCAAGATGTGAATGGGCAGTTGTAGGCCTCTGAATTCGACGAATCGAAGCACAGCGGGCGCCTCTCGGCAGCGACTCTACGTCGCTGAAACCGAGGGTCAAAGTTATCGGACGAAGTGATGGCGGCGAAGTTCTCCGCCATCAGCTGCGCTATGCTTCGTTCGTCAGTAATAATACGTCCATGATCCAGTAACCCAGATACTGGTGCGCGGGAGTACCTTCCAGATATACGGCGAATGGACTCCCATACTTTCGACGAAGGTGTGGAACGATTGATAGTGCTCACAAAGTTCTGCCATGACCTCTTCTTACTCTCCTTAATAACACGGCGCGCCTTAGCTCTTGCTATACGGAACGCTGCCAGGTTGTCGGATGTAGGATACAACCTAAAACGCCGCAACGCCCGTCTGCGACCCTGAATAGCGGAACGACATTCGTCGTTCCACCAGGGGACGGGCGTCCTTCGCAGCGTTCCGGAGCTTTTCGGCATGGAAACGTCAGCTGCACGGTGAATCACTTCCGTGAAGTGATTCACCTTCTCTTGTATACTGCCTACAAGTTGCAGTTGTACAGAGCGGCAATAGAGTTGCCAATCTGCACAACTGACGTTCCATTTGCGCCGGTTATTTCCTCCCCCACGATCGCACTCGACGTGCAACCAAATAGGGAAGTGGTCGCTTCCATGTAGGTCGCGATCCACCTCCCATAGCACGGAGTCTGCGATTGAGGGAGAACACAAGGAAAGGTCAATGGCAGAAGACGTACCGGTAGCAGTGGTGAAATGAGTCATTTGCCCTGTATTCAGGATACAAATTTCCTCCTGCTCCATCAATCTACCAATCACTCGGCCCCGGGGGCAATCGGTGGTGGAACCCCACAACGCACTGTGGGCGTTGAAATCTCCCAAAAGGAGAAAGGGCCGAGTGAGTTGTCGTGTAATGCCAACCAGGTCGTCGTAGTCGACGGACAAACTGGGTGGCAGATAGACAGAGCATACGGTCAGTTGTATTGGACCGTGTATTTTCACCGCTACTGCTTGTAGATGAGAGGTGAGAGCGACGGGTTCGGAGTGGACAGTGTTCCGAACAAACACGGCCACTCCGCCCCTCGCTCGATCACCCTCGGTATCGTCCTTTCGGAATATGTCATAACCTCTTAGCACAGGCTGATGTTGTGGTCTAAAGTGTGTCTCCTGGAGACAGAGACACAATGGATTAGACCGTGCTAAGAGCTGGACTTCCTCTTTGTGAGCCTGGAAACCGTTTACGTTCCACTGAAGTATGGGAGCCATTCTACCTATTTAAAACCACCACCCCCCCCCGGATCGGGTGGGTCTTCCTTCTCTGATAGCTGAGGAACGGAACAAGGTACGTCCACCAGCATGATATCGTCTTCGGTGTCCGAAGACGATTTTCGTTGTGAGGCCTCGGGGTCTTGCGGATTTTTCATCCGCCGAGGCCTGTCCCTCCTCTTCTCCTTTCCAGAAGGGGATCTGGGAGGAGAAGTCGGAGGGGATTTCACAAACATAGCGGGGTCCGTCAGCTTAAATTTCGGACCCCTAACCTTATGCACTGTTTGCCATCCGCTACCGGCAGATGGCGTTGCCGTTATCACTACTTTTGCAGATTGCTGTTTCTGCTTCAGGGGCCGCTTCTGCTGCTGCAGAGGGACCCACTGCTGTAGCGGATGGCAGTGTCTTTGCTGGTGGACATGCTGAACCTGCTGTCGATGTGGTCGGTGTTGTCAGAGTATTGCTACCGACGTGCGAGGTCCTAGGTGTAATGACCTTGATGGGTGTGGCACCACATCTGCACTGACATGAGCACATTGGACTTGTGCCCATGTCCGCAACGGACGTCTGGGTAGCAATACTTTCTTTCCTGACGGGAGTTGATAACGTCTTCGCGAAGCTGGTAGCGAAGACTGGTGGAGCCAGAGCCTTATATTTCTTTTTGGCTTCGCCATAAGAAATCCGCTCTTTCGTTTTCAACTCCTGTATCTTTTTTTCCTCCAGATACAATCGACACTCTCTGCTCCAGGCTGGATGTGCCCCGGAGCAGTTGACACACACCTGTGGGAGCGTGCAGCTCGTGCCTGGCTCATGAGCCGCCTTTCCGCACTTCCCACAGGTGGGGTTGCCCTTGCAGGTCGCCGTCGTATGACCGAACCGCTGGCACTTAAAGCAGCGCATTGGGTCCGGTACATACGGGCGAATATTCAAGTTCAAATACCCTGCCTTGATGTTTTTGGGCAACGTTGGAGTGTCGAACGTCAGGACGAAGGTGGCTGTCTTCTCAAGACTGCCGTTAACCCTTCGTTTAATCTGACGAACCTCGACCACATGTTCTGTTGACCACTCCTTAAGGAGTTCCTCGGTCTCTAAATCCATAAGGTCCCTGCTGGTGATGACACCTTTACTTGAATTTAGAGTTTTATGGAGTTCGCACTTCACTGCGAACTCCCCGAGCTTCTCGCACTTAAGGAGTTGGACAGCCTGCCTCTGGGTGGATGTTTCCATAAGCAGTGTCCCATTCCTCAGCTTTTTTACAGATTTGAGGGTACCCGCAATACCCTCTAAACCTTTCTGAACATAGAATGGAGAGACCTTCTCAAAAGATCCCTCCACCCTTGTCATAATAACGAAGGCATTGTCAATGTTACAACCCTTGCTGTTACTGTCTACATCCGGGGGAGGGCTTTCAACCCTAGCCCGTTTGTAAGAACTGGGTGTGTTTTTATTAACCTGCGACACACCCGGGCCGCAGGGGTTTTTAGGTTTTTTGTGAGTAGGAATTTTGGACCCACGAGTAAAAACCATGTTAAAGAGAAATGCTATTACAACAGGGGTGCGCAGGTGCCCCTGAGGTTGCACGTTAGCGGGTGGTTCGCCTCACCACTCATCCACCTCCTCAGCACGTGTCCGACCTTGAGGTTGAGGGGTTTTTTATAGAGGTTTGTACCGTCCTCGCGATCCGGGCGATGAAGCCAAGATCCCCGTTCTCCTAGGCACACAACGTTCCACCGCCACGCCCTACGGTGGTCGTTGAAGCATGGTAGGAGTTTACGGTGTGGGAAACTTGCGGCGCTCACAAGTTTCCAGCTCGGGCACCGCGGGTTCGCCAAACCCGTACCTGGCACTTGCGTACCAGGCCCCTGCGGGGCATATCACTTCACTACTGAAGAAGTTAAATAGTATCACCTTCACAATACAAACACTTTCTCCAACATCAGATATAGCACTAACCAAACAGGTGTACTCCTTATATTTTCATTCAGTGATGTCATATGGCATAATTTTTTGGGGAAACTCTTCGCAAAGTAAAAAAGTTTTCATAGCACAGAAAAGAGCTATTAGGATGCTGTGTAGAGTAGAACCAAGAACTGCTTGCAGACAACTTTTTTTAAAAAAATCAATATTATTACAATGACTTCTCAGTATATATATTCTCTCAGGTGCTTTGATATAGAACATTTTAAACAGTTTACATCTAATTCACAAGTACACAATTTCAATACAAGAAATAGAAATAACTTGCACAAAACACAAACATCTCTGTCAATAGTACAAAGAGGAGTAAATTATTCTGGAATACATCTGTTTAATAAACATCTCAAGAGTATAAAAAAATTTCAGATAATAAAGATATATTTAAAGAAAAACTGAGATATCATCTTATTGGCAACTCCTTCTACTCCATTCAAGAATTTGAACAAAATAATTAATTGATGTTGTTGTTGTTGTTGTTATTGGCGTTTAAGGGCGCGTCGACGTCGGGGTCATTAGCGCCCTTACAATAACCAGCAATTACTGTGGCTTTAAAATGTACTAAAATGCGGTCTGCATGGTCGACTGTAAAGGGGTCGGCCATACAGACAGCAAATAAAATAAAACATGAAATTACACGTGGCTTTAAAAGAGCCACCAATACTTCAAACCGTACGGCACATGGATGGCTGTAAAGAGGCCAAGATTGTTAAAAAGAGGATTAAAAACACTACACGTCTCGCTGGCTGTATAGTGGCCAGCGAGACATGAATATAACAATATAAAAAATAATAACAATTCGCATGCATGGGTGGCTGTAAAGAGGCCACCCATCCATCTTAAAACTAGGCCGATCTGCCTAAAATTTTAGGCGCTAGACCGGCCAAAACACAAAATCTTAAAACCCTCGCCACGTTGCTGGTCTCATTGTTTAAAATGAGGGACAGATCGTTGGCCAAGCCAACATCTGCCCTCAAGTCTAAAAATAAAACACATTCAGTTAAAATGTGGCGTACCGTCAAAGGTACGCCACAGGCATCACACTCCGGAGGGTCCTCTCGGCGGAGAAGGAAACCATGTGTCAGAGGACAGTGCCCTATACGGAGGCGAGTAAGGAGAACCTCATCCCTCCTCGCCCGCTGGAAGGAGCTGCTCCACGGCTGAACGGTCGGTTTGACCAGCCGGAGCTTATTATGCTCTACCTCCAGCCACTGCCTCTGCCAGATGTCGGAAACAAATCTTTTCACCACCGAGGCAAGGTCAGACTTTGGGACCGGATCAAAGTCAATTCTGACCTTGTTGCAGGCTAACTTGGCAGCTCCATCAGCTGCCTCGTTCCCCCTGATTCCCACATGTCCAGGTACCCAGCAGAATATGACCTCCTTTCCAGAAGATTGGAGGGATTGGAGGGTGTCCTGTATGTGCTGGACAAGACGATCTGCTGGGTACATGCTTCCAATGGCCTGGATACAGCTGAGGGAATCACAGCATATGATGTACTTCAAGCTGCGACTTACTTTCACATGCTGGAGCGACTTTAACATAGCGTAACACTCTGCAGTGTATACGCTGCAACAGCTATTCAGTTTGTAGTTATATGTCGCTCGAGGGAACACTACGGAGCAGCCTACTCCGTTAGCCTGCTTAGACCCATCCGTATACACCGGGGTAAAATCCTGATACTTGTTTAAAATGTCGCTAAAAATTATGGTAAAAACGCTAGCAGCAGTTGACTGCTTGTTGAACTTGGACATTTCAAAAATCGTTCTGGGCCTCTTTAAAAGCCAGGGGGGAGAATTACTCCAACCCTGGTGATAAAAGGAGGGCAATTCAAACCCATACTCTTCTAAAATGGCCTTTGTACGGTGGCTGAAACGGTTTGGTGGCTCTACGGCGATTAGCATATATTCGTTCGAAGTTAGGTGTCATCACAATGTCGTGCACGGGACTATGAGGAGTTGTGGCAATATGTACATAGTGTCGCACCATGAGGAGATGCCGCCGGATGGAAAGCGGCGGCTCGCCAGACTCAGCACAAATGCTGGGTATTGGGCTAGTGCGATAGGCACCCGTGGCGAGTCGAATTCCAGCATGGTGGACACTATCCAACATCCGAAGATAGCTGTCCCGTGCCGAACCGTATACAATGCACCCGTATTCCAAACGCGACCGCACAAAGGCTCGATAAAATTGTAGTAGGCAGGAGCGGTCAGCGCCCCAAGACCTACCACAAAGACATTTTAAAACGTTTAAAGCTTTCAAGGCTCTGGCTTTTACATCTTTAAGATGTGGAAGCCAACTGAGCCTTGAGTCTAAAATGAGGCCCAGAAAACGAACAGTATCAGTAAAATGTAAAACGGTGTTCCTCAGGGTAAGGTGGGGTTCTGCTAAAAGACTTCTGCTACGAGTAAAAACTACACACCGGGTTTTCTCAGTAGAGAAACGAAAACCGGTGTGCACTGACCATTCATCCAACCTGTTCAGCGCGAGTTGCAGCTGCCGCTCAGCGCTTCTCAGGCTGGACGATGCAATAAAAATTAAGAAGTCGTCCACATATAAGGAGCACCGCAGGGGACTCCATATAATGGCTGCAATACTATTAATGGCAATGGCAAAAAGCGTAACGCTTAAAACTGAACCCTGAGGGACACCGTTTTCCTGAATAAAAAGATCGGACACTTCATTACCGACTCGGTACCGGAAGCAACGACTAGATAAAAATGATTTTAAAAAACGGGGCAGGTTACCCCTAAATCCCCATTCATGCAACTGTTTTAAAATAACATGCCGCCAGGTAGTATCGTACGCCTTTTCAAGATCGAAAAAAACACCCACAAGGTGTTGGCTGCGGATGAACGCATCCTGTATTGCCGCCTCCAGGAGGATCAGGTTGTCCAAGGTGGAACGGAACTTCCTGAATCCACACTGAAAGCGGCTAAGTAAATTACGGGATTCAAGACACCAGACGAGGCGGCGATTGACCATCCTCTCTAGTGTCTTCCCCACGCAGCTAGTCAAGGCAATACTACGATAACTACCTGGCAACAATTTGTCTTTGCCAGGTTTTAAAATCGGAATTAATGTTGCTTCTTTCCACGAGTCGGGGAAGTGTCCTCCGGTCCATATATCGTTAAAAATATCCAGAAGGTACTCCTTAGCATCTTTACTTAGATGCCTCAGCATCTGGTACTGGATCAAATCAGGCCCTGGAGCAGTGTCGTTAGCGCTGTTTAACGCCGACTCCATCTCCCAAAATGTAAATGGGCAATTGTAGGCCTCTGTATTCGACGAATCGAAGCACAGCGTGCGCCTCTCGGCAGCAATCTTGCGTTGCTGGAACCGAGGGTCAAAGTTGGTGGATGAAGTGATAGCGGCGAAGTTCTCCGCCATCAGCTGCGCTATGCTTCGTTCATCGGTGACTATACGTCCACGATCCAGTAAACCAGATACTGGAGGGCGGGAGTACCTTCCAGATATACGGCGGATAGACTCCCATACTTTCGACGAAGGTGTGGAACAGTTTACAGAGCTCACAAAGTTCTGCCATGACCTTTTCTTGCTCTCCTTAATAACTCGACGCGCCTTAGCTCTGGCAATACGGAACGCTGCCAGGTTGTCGGTTGTTGGCTGCAACCTAAATCGACGCAACGCCCGTCTACGACCCTGAATGGCGGATCGACATTCGTCGTTCCACCAGGGGACGTGCGTCCTACGCAGCGTTCCGGAGCTTTTAGGCATTGAAACGTCAGCTGCCTGGTGAATCACTTCGGTAAAGTGATTCACCCTCTCCTCAAGGTTATTATACTCTTTAAGAGTGATGGAGCGGCGGTAGAGGTTCCAGTCGGCTTTGCTGACGTTCCATTTGCGTCGGTTATTGCCTCCTCCACGCTCAAACTCTACGTGCATCCATATTGGGAAGTGGTCGCTTCCATGAAGGTCACGATCCACCTCCCAATGCACGGAGTCCGCGATTGAGGGGGAGCACAAGGAAAGGTCAATGGCAGAGGACGATCCGGAAGCAGTGGTAAAATGCGTCATTGCACCAGTATTGAGGACACATATTTCCTCTTGCTCTATTAATCTACCAACCATTCGGCCTCGGGGGCAATCGGCGTTAGAGCCCCACAGCGCACTATGTGCGTTGAAATCTCCTAAGAGGAGGAATGGCCGAGTAAGCTGCCGCAAGATGTTAACCATGTCGTCACAACTGATGGGCGTGTTAGGTGGTAGATAAATAGAGCATACTGTGAGTTGAGTGGGACCATAAATCCTCACTGCCACTGCTTGTAAATCAGAGGTGAGAGCTACAGGTTCGGAGTGGACAGTGTTTCGGACAAACACCGCCACTCCACCCTTCGCTCGATCACCCTCGTTATCGTCCTTACGGTACACGTCATATCCTCTTAGCACAGGTTGGTGTGATGGTCTGAAATGTGTCTCCTGTAGACAGAGACACAAAGGATCAGACCGTGCTAAGAGGTCTAACTCCTCTTTGTGAGCTGTAAAACCATTGATGTTCCACTGCAGTATGGGAGCCATCCTTATCTATTCAACCTCACCCGCCCCGGTTCGGGTGGGTCTTCAGTCACTTCCTGCTGAGGAACGGGACCAGACTCGTCCACCAGCATATCTGTTTCTTCCTGCCCGGAAGCGGAGACAGACATCTCCGACCCGGAGGACTCCTCTAATTCCTCTTCGTTCTTTTTCTTCTTCTTCCTCTTTCCCTTACCCTCCTTACTGCTGGACAGTCTGGGAGGGGAGGAAGAAGGGGACTTGACGAACTGGGTCGGATCAGTCTGCCTAAACTTGGGACCTCTTATCTTCTGGTCACCTCTATTTCCACCGGTAGCTAATGGTATCGCTACCATTTCGATAGCACGCGGTGGAATAGGAGGTGCTATTAACTTGACTGCTGGTGGGGTCTTTGTTACTGCTGCTGGAGTGATCGAGGTCGCAGACGTGTTGCTACCGACGTCCGCGGTCTTGGATGTTATGACCTTGTCGGCTTTTGCGCCGCATTTGCACTGACATGAGCACGTTGTGCTTGTGCCCATGTCTGCAACGGACGTCTGCGTAGCAACACTTTCTTTCCTGACGGGAGCTGAAGCCATCTTAGCAAAGCTAGTTGTGAAGATGGGAGCGGCTAGCAGTTTGGCCTTCTTCTTTGCTTCCCCATAAGGAATCCGCTCTTTGGTCTTCAGCTCCTGTATCTTGCGCTCTTCAAGATACACTTGACACTCCCTACTCCATGAAGGGTGCGACCCGGAGCAGTTGACGCATGCGGGTGGCAGCGCGCAACTCACACCTGGGTCATGTGCGCCCTTGCCGCACTTGCCACAAGTGGGATTGCCCTTACATGACGCCGTCGTATGCCCGAACCGCTGGCACTGGAAACAGCGCATCGGGTCCGGAACATACGGACGGACGTTCAGGTTTAAATATCCGGCCTTGATATTCTTGGGCAATACTGGAGTGTCAAACGTCAGGACGAAGGTGGCAGTCTTTTCAAGATTGCCATTTACCCTTCGTGTGATCTGACGTACCTCGATCACTTTCTCAGATTTCCACTCGCTAAGAAGCTCGTCTGTAGCCAGGTCCATAATATCCCGGCAAGTAATAACACCTTTGCTACTATTTAAGGACTTATGGAGTTCGCATTTTACGGCGAACTCCCCGAGCTTCTTACAATTAAGCAATTTAGTTGCTTGCTTGCTGGTACATGTTTCCAGCAGCAGCGTCCCATTCCTCAGTTTTTTGACAGAATTTAGGGTACCAACCAAACCCTCTAGCCCCTTTGAAATATAGAAGGGTGACACCTTTTCAAATGTTCCTTCTATCCTTTCAACTATCACAAAAGCGTTCGCTAAGGAACATTCTTGTCTGTTACACTCTGCTTCTGAAGCGGGGGGGCTATCAACCCTCACCCGCTTCTTAGAACTGGGTGTATTTATATTAGCCTGCGGCACACCCGTACCGCAGGGGTTTTTGGTTTTGGTGGAAGACTTCGTTTTGGTCCCACGAGTAAAACCAGTTTAAAAAGAAGCGCTAATACAACAGGGGTGCGCAGGTGCCCCTGAGGTTGCACGTTATCGAGTGATCTGCCTCTCACCCATGCACCTCCTCGGCACGTGTCCGACCTTGAGGTTAAGGGGTTTTTTATAGAGGTTTTTACCATCCTCGCAATCCGGGCGATGAAGCCAAGATCCCCGTTCTCCTAGGCACACAACGTTCCACCGCCACGCCCTACGGTGGTCGTTGAAGCATGGTAGGAGTTTACGGTGTGGGAAACTTGCGGCGCTCACAAGTTTCCAGCTCGGGCACCGCGGGTTCGCCAAACCCGTACCTGGCACTTGCGTACCAGGCCCCTGCGGGGATAATTAATTGAATTCAATATGACCATTTCCAAACTAAGTTGTAAAAATTTAATGTTTATGTTTAGCCTCTTTATTTGTCTTTGTAACATATGACTGTTTTCCTATCATTATCTCATGTATTGTATGTATGTGTATTAACCATGACATGTTTCACATCCCAGAGGTGCTTCCTTATCAGGGATCAAAATAAATAAATAAACTGAAATTGTATTCAAGGATGCATCTCTTTTTGAAATCCTATTTGGCAGTGACAGAAATCCTAAGGACCGAATGTTCTTAGTCAATATTCATGCTGAACTCAAGAAGTGCACCAAAGAACGCTAAACTGGTCTCACAATAAAATACATCAATGGAGTACCCAAAATTATGTAAAGTGAAAAAAACTAATTAAGTCCAATGGAAAAACCAACATAATATGCACTATCAAAATGGTAATGGAATTTGGACGAAACTGAAAGAATTAAGATTAGCCTTAGTTACATGTTCTTTAGATGTCATCATGGTTCCTGAAGGAGTTGTTGTTATAGCCATAGGGCGCATCGATGGCGAGGTCATTAGCACGATAATGATAACCAGCCATAACTGTGCTTTTAGAAAATACTAAAATACTGTCTGCATGGTCGACTGTGAAGGGGTCGGCCATACAGACAGCTGGATAAAATCTCAAAAAAAGGACGTAGGTCTAAAGAGTCAACCATAATCTCAGACCCTACGATGTCTTAATAACAGTAAAGGGGGCAAACAGGTTTAAAAATGAA
>JARYHS010013630.1:202813852-202837366 GCA_031002005.1 Vandiemenella viatica | reverse complement strand
ATTTGCTATATTTGGCTGCCTTCTCTTTTTGGTGCTATTGCCTGGTGAACTATCCAGCGATTTTCTCTTAGAAGGTTTTCCTGACCAACATAAGGATTCAGCAACTTCAAGCTTGAAATCAAACAAAGCCATATCTGATTTTTATCTTCAATACTATTTTCAACACAAGCTCTCCTGTAAAGTAGCCAAGCAACAACACAACTCGTGTCCAAAAAATGGAAAAACAGTCTCATGTAATATTTCTTTGACCTCATTTTTGTTCTGTACAGAGCTAATAAGGAGTCAATAGTGTCAACACCTCTCATAAACTTGTTATACACCTTCACAATCATTGGGCATTGTATTTGGACATGTTGCTTGGTTTTTTTGTCATATCTTGCAACCTGGCTTTCTGGGTATGTACCTGAAAAAGTGCTCAGAAGGCTCACGCACCTGTTATCTTGCCATTTCACCAGAATCACGTCCTGTCCAAAAGTTGATGCAGTCGATTCAACGGAAAAGCCTCTTCCTTGCTTTTTCATTTCAGTATCAGATGGCATCTTATTGTTTCTCACTCTGTTGAGCTGTACTGTACCCAGGCTGTGAATACCATCTTTCATCAGCTCAACTTGAAGCTCTGGACTGCAGAACCAATTATCATAGAACAATTTATGATTTTTATACTTGGGTATTCTTTCAGCCAATCTAAGCACAACATTTCCACTTGCATTTACATTGGGAAGATGACAGGGTTGATCGACGGGTCCAGAATAGACCTCAAAATCATAAATAATACCACTGGCACCTGCTAAACAATATATTTTGTAGCCCCATTTCTTTGGTTTCTTGGGATTGTACTGTTTGAGACTACTGTGACCTTTGAATGGTACAATTTGTTCGTCCACTGCAAGATGTTCTTCAATTGGTATTTTTGATAAATTTTTTCGCAGCATCTCGATTAGCATTCTAACCTTGAACAGTTTGTCAGGTGCAGAAGGTAACTGTGTATTGTTTTTATTATTATTATTATTATTATTATTTTTTATTTGGCTTTAAGCGCCTAAGCACTATACAACCATCATCCAATTGTACATACATATATAAACATTATACATATAGGTAAGAGGGCAAGACTTGACATGATTAGTAAAATATAAAGGATAGAACATGGTAAACTGATTAATCAGAAAGGAACATTTTTGTTTATCCCCTATAGGGGTTTGACACATTATGATTAATTAAACTTGCTCAGACATAATTACAAATGATACAGTGAAATATACATTATTGTTAGTTCCTTATAGTTCCTTATAGTTTTTATAGTTGTTTTGTTTTTCTTTCGACATTACAATGAGTATATTCCTTACTATTAACTGGTTTTAGAGAGATTATTCGGTTCTTTAATTTATTCCTGCTAGGTTGTTAAGAAGGTGACGAAATGGGTCGAGTTGGGAAGTATCAGATGGAGCTGCTGGAAATTCTTGAATCATCTTCATAACCATTTGCAATATCTTCTCTATGAGTGCTACTTTTTCGGGTGAGAGGGACTTTTCCTTATCCTTGGGTTGAGGAGGGTAGGGATTCTGTGTGATAGGTGTTATTGGTATATGATGGGGTACTTACATTCTTTGATAAACAGGAGGGTATTGGGACTTTTGTTTTTTGGGGTTGCTGGCCTTTGCTTGTTGTGGCCTACGGTAGTAGTAGTATATTTCGGTTGGTTTGGAGAGAGTGCTTTACTTTGGTGACGTGACTCTTGATTTTGTTAGATAGGGATTATAGGACAGTTTTGGAATGCATTTGTTGAGGCTAAACTGAGTGGCTGCACTGCCATTGGAGAGAGCGGAGGGAATTGCTTTTCGTCGTAATACAGCGGAGCGGCGCTGGCTGCCTGCGAATATGTATGACGATGGGTGGGACACCAGTTCGGCGTGGGAGAGGCTTTATTATGGGCCGCTGCCTCACGTGCTTTTTGTTGTTGAACTATTACGGGACATATTCTGTCATTGGATAAATGAGGACCGTGACAATGCACACATTGTGGATCAGCTGTGCTGGCACACGTCTCCATAGTATGTGGGCCTCCGCACTTATTGCAACGGGGAGGGCTACGGCATTGAGTTATACGATGGCCAAAACGTAAACAATTATCACAGACGAGAATTTGTGGGACATGAGGTTCGACTGGGCAACGTGCTCCAAAGATTGCTATGTGGTCCGGAAGGGATTGTGATCTAAAGGTGATCATGCATATTGGTATCGGTATTCTCCTATCATTATTCTGGTATGAGTTCTTCTTGGTAAACCGTTTAACTGCGATAACTGGATAGGGGCTTTCTATCGCCTGTAGGATTTCTTCTTCTGACAGGGAGGTGTCTACGTCCCTGATAATACCTTGTTTGTTTATTAAAAAATTTGGAATGAATGCATCTAGGTTTCTGTCCTTGAAAACTGTAGATTGAACCAACAAGTTAGCAGAGTCTGCTGAATTAGTTTCGATTTTTAACCTATATCTCCCGGCCGCTATGATATTGATGATGTTATGCTTATGTGCTGGGCTATGTGTATAAAGAAGTTTCCCTATTGACATGGGGTGAAGTCTGCCAATATTTTTATCCACACTTTCTACAAAGACGAAGTATGGACCCGTGTCTGTGCGGCTGTATCGGTTATTCTTACTTCTGTCTTTATTGGAATTTAAGTTGGGGCTTGGCACCTGGGGTATACTATTTTGGTTAGTAGGGTTCCGATTGATTGATAATATACTTTGAACTCCTTCACGATCCACGGGAATGCTTGTGATATCCATGCCCATACCCTCGTTTAATGTTTTTTGGGTTGGATCACGGCTATCATATTGGTGATCTAATTCTGGGACTGAAGTAGTTGGGTAAAACACCACTGATGACATGGAAGCTAACTCCTGGGGCACACTCACTAGATTGTTTATCGTTACAGTGGACATTTCCTCGTTCGGTAGCTCAGTAGGGTTTCCCTCTATACGAGACCGTTTAACAGTTCTTTCTTCCGAATTTACATTGTTGAACACTGCGATCGAGGGGCAGCTTGCAGAAGCAGCGTCGTTACCTGGGTAGTTGAGCGGAGGAAGATGAGATGGCTGTGGCTGGATACCTTGTTGCAAGTGCATCATCGTCGGGGCTGAAGAGGCTGTTTCTGGAAAATAACACGGCTGCAGTGCCGCGTTGATTATTTGCCCCGTGTCGTGGGGCTCTTCCATGTTAGGGCACGGCCCAGGCTTTCAGAAGATGCTAAGAATTGAAGCCTATATCTTCAGGCAATTCAAATTTTATTCGCACTTCACTGCACTGGCGGACTGTAAGTTCACTTGACTCTTTACGAGGCTGGCTAAGCTCCGGAACACGGAAGTGATCGCTATGAGCGCAACAGCTAGACTAACTGTGTATTGTCAGCAAACTGTAAATACCTCTTTATTTGTTCCCATCTGCGTAGAGTCATTACATCAGACACATGTTTCACGCCACATTTCTTGTTCCAGTATCTTCTGTTACCAGGTATAGCAATCAGAGACATGTAGAATGCAATACCAATAAATTGTTCAATTTCAGTAGATGTAACACTGAAGGTATTAGCCACATCACACTGCTTAGAATAAAGATTTGTTGATGACATATGTAGTCAATTGTCAATGATACTTGAGTCAAAAATCTGTTTGAAGTATGTTAGCGGTGAAAAGACTTCTGCGGATGGTGGAATTTGTCCAGTCCAAACAGGAGAAGGAAATTCAATTTTCTCAGTGTTCCTCTTCCAAAGAAGGTTCAATTTCGGCACATTACTAGACGAAGATTGTGCATCACGAAGATTAGCACCAGCTTCAGGTTCAACCATCTGCTCTGTTTGTGAAACATTTGGCACTCCCACTTCATCTCGATCATCACAGTTTTCTTCACTACTGCTGCTGCTGCTATCACCTGATCGTGAGCCTGAAAAGTAGAGAGCCATTTACCTGTCATCAGAAACTCAACATATTTTATGTGGTGGTGATGTTGGGAAACTACATAAAACTGACTAGGGTACAATCCAGATCATAGCCACAGTCATAATTTTGTAGATGCAAAGCAGGAAACACATCTGTGTCGTCAACAATTGATATATTGTCACAAGAAAATGAACATTTATGAATAACACGTTAAAAATTGTATATGAGAGCAGTATATGTTGTCATTGTAACTAACTTCCAATCAGATTCTCATATTGATGTAATTCTTGGTGATTTTCTAAAAATTGCTAATGAATTTCTAACTCACCTGTAAGCTGTTCAGGAATGTAAGTCTTGTCCAGATCACTGTCATCACTGTCGAAACAGTCCTCGTCACTGCTTTCTGGAGGAATATAGTTTCTCTTTTGCCTTTTTCCGTAAAACAAACGGGTATCCATATTTCTTTCAGGTACAGTTCACTTTGCCTATACTACACACTGTTCATTCAAATATACACGAAAAAAAAGTTGGATAAAAAGCACAGGAATAATTATTTCAAAACAAACAATACATTTCTAGCTCATGTAGAGATCTTTCAAGAGGAACACATTGAAAGAAAAGCTCTGTGACACAACACTCGTCAACAAAGAAATTCAAACAATCGCCGGCGCGAGACTCACAGCCTTCTAGACACACGAACAGATCTGTGAACTTTTACTCCACTGCCAGAAGCACATGCTGCCATCTGCTGTGCTGCGTGAAAAGCACAGATGTATATCTAACTATACACGTGCGTGAATGGCACAGTTGCATTACATGAGCCAGTATAGGGTTATGAAAATCTGTATATTCAAATATACACAGTGCAATAGAGGGATATACCAAGGTGACTGTTACGTATGGTCATGGGCCTATAATATTTCCCGTTTTTAATGTCAAACGCTGATCTTGGTTAAAACACGAACATAAAATTTCACATTAAATTCAACGTAAAAAAAAAAAAAAAAAAAAATCATCTTTCTTTTAATTTAATTTTAACTGCCATAACCTGAAATGTGATGTCCAACGTAAATGGCTGAGTAGCGTGACAGAAGACTAGTAATTGAGAAATACCAACAGTGGGAAGGACCTAAGTGAATCGTTAAGTACAATTGTATTCGTTCGCGAAAAAAGGAATTCAAGTCCATCTGGATGCATTTTAAGAAAAACGAAAATAAAATGGATGCACTAAGAATTTTTCAACCAAGCTATCACAGAACGTCCATTGTGGCGAGGGAAATTTGAAAGTATATTGCTTTTGAACCTTGAGTAATTACAGATTTGATCTTTTTTTTCAAAAAAAGATGCTGGACTTGAGTCTATTTTTGCATGCTCTGGAGTAGAGGCAAATTTATGCTGAAAAATGTGTTCATCGAAGTAAACATTGCTATTTCGTTTGAAGGAAGTTGTCGTGTTTAGAAACAGACATCATTATATAAGGGATACTTTGTTTATATGACGTGTAGTAGACGCCATGGATTAGGCCTACGCATTAAACTATAGGCACTTTAAAAGTATAGTTTATGAGTTACTTTAAGCCATAGCAGAGAAAAAATTGCATAAGTCCAAACGTTATATATAGACCCAGCTCTCAGAAAGCTGACTATCACACCCTGATGTTATTAGCCGACCATACACGCCGAGTACATGGACCCCAAGAAAGTGTGCGTGGCGAGAGGCAGGATCTAGATTCAATGGCAATCTTGCTACTGAATTCTCCGCAGCTGGAAGAAGAAAATGTACAACAAACAGTTGACTTCTGTGGATCCAGAAAATGATCTACAAAATTCCTCGCTGCTGGAAGAAGATGTACAAGCAGCTGCTACTACCGTGGAGCCAGAAAATGATTCGGACAGCACTTGGTTTTCAAGATATGAGGCAGATACAGAAGATGAATCGCCATCAATATACCGCAATCACCGTCGAACATGGGACGAAATGTAGCGGGCAGTCGGATTAAATACTAGCTAAGAAGAAGAGATACACACGAGGCCGCTGCAGCTACTACCAAAGAGGCTACGTGGGTAGTATCATTTGAATTATGTACCGATGACAGTTGTATTCAGTTTGTCTCTTCAGGCTACTGGTGCAGATAAGAAATAATCTATGTTGAAACAGAGTCAGCAACGGTGCATTAGTCCGCTACTAGATGGCTTATCACGATGATGCATAAGCGTTCAAAGATCGCACGGCAGCTTGCTATATAAAATATTATTATAACATAACAAAACAAAAACTATAACTCTGAAAATCTAAACAATAATGTGATCCCAAGTATGTAATAGGTTATGTATAGCGAAAAGTGTAATTAACACTACATCAAAATGTGCAAACAATCATCTCACAAATTCATACTATCTAAGCTAACAAACTATATCGCAAAAACAAAGTGTAAATATGTTGTGTTGTAGTAATTATATATTGAAATATTATAGAAAATGTAAAATATTATGAACCATGTACAAATAAATATAACATAGTATTAAGACAACTTGAAATGTTATTAAGTACCCAAGAAAAATGTAAATTTAAAATGAGGAATTGGAATTAAAGTATAAAATAAAAATATAACCTTGTGGCTGAAAAAAGCTGTCGCTACAAAAAAAAAAAAAAACATCTAACCTGGGCGGCAGTAAGCTGCCGCCCAGGTTAGATGTGACGCTGGCTCTGTGATACACTTTGGCTGCCGGATGGATAGCTATGAAATATATTTTAATGTGTGACTTTAGTACAAAATGTACTATTTTATTGAGATGAGTTTTTAGATTTATGTAATACTTTTTAACAAGTTCTGAAGAAGAATCCCTTAATGCGGGTCGAAACCGGTAAACAATAAAATTCAATGAATATTGCAACAGGTTGGCTGTGATTCATTTTAGAATTGAAGAAGTACCGTTGCTGTTGATGCTACCATGTTCAAGATTTCGTACACATAGAGTTCTACTGCTACTGCTGACGTAATGGCAAGTCAAGTGCTTCTGTTTTTGACGTCATACAAGCTAAAAAAAAATGTCACTGAGCGACGTACAGATGCTCTAAACAAGACATTCAACCAGTAATTGAGTTAGAAAGGGTTGGTCATAGCAAAGTCACCCTAACGCATGAAGACCGGAATAAGCTGTGTGGCGAATCTTGCTCAGTGCACAAGTTATTTAACAACAACGAAGAACAAATGACCGTTCCTCTTGAACATCGCACCGTTGCCTATAAAACGGTGCCGAGGGTGAAAAATATATGCATTTCACACAACATGGATCCTGCCAGCTGAGTCTGCATTTGTGAGTCAACAAACCTGATCGACGCCTAGCAAGCCGTTGCAATCGAAATCGCTTCAAAAAAAAAAAAAAAAAAAATGTATCCACTTGTTTACCAATACTACAGGGAGTTTGTGAAGTCATTAAGTGACACAGTGCTACCAGAAATGAATCGTGCTCCAGTAGGTGAAAATTTTCGAGCTGAAGTGCAAAAATTGATTGGTGTGCATATTATGAATGTAGAAGTACATGAAGTGTCGTATAATTCCAGACCACTACTGGATTATTCGCGTTTAAGAGTACTGCTTGTAGCATATAAAAATTGTTAGTGTTTCCTGATTTATTTATTTATTCGAACGGATATATCTTATGATAACTATTTAGTAAATACAATTATCACTATTTATGAACAATTAGAAAACAGAAAATGACAGAAAATAGCAAATATACAATAATTTTACTGAAACAAGAAAATAATTACACGAGAGAAAATTATTAAATATTCAAAAACTAATAATAAGAGTCAACATATAGCTACAGAAAAAATAAAAAAAAATTACAGGAAATTAAGAGATAAGAATAATGGGTGAATAACCAAATAGTTATGACAGTACTTATACTAAGTCCATCACTGCTGACTCCACTCACGAATGAGTACTCGTTTGAAAACAGCAACACTGTCAACGAAAAAATCAAGTCTCTAATCTCTGTATGCGTTCTGATGCGCTGCTAGCCTCATGGTTAGTGCGCAGATGTCGTCGACCAGAAAGCTCTCTCAACAACGTACCAGAAGGAGGACAACGAAAATACACATGTCTGAGAATTTCAGAGCAATCTATAACGCCAGAGATTACTTTATGTGGAAATAGGACACCATGGACATTCCGTCTCTACCCTAAATGATGGAGGCCAAGGTAGGTTCAACCATGGAACAAAGAAAAGAGGGCCTTCTCCATACAACGAAATGACGCCGAGAGGAGAGCGGTTTCATGATCTAGACATTTAATTCTAAATGTATCTTCTTATGGGAACTTACTTGGTGCGAATCAGCGTAGTGGGTGAACGGTTTACGTTCTGGCCTCACAGTTTTATGTGAAATTTTAAAAATAGCCTAGCAGAATGGTTAGGACTTCTAAAACAATTGAAACCTTCAAAAGAATTCACGGCTTACTCGGAAGATATTGCACTGGTAGCGGATACCTATTTAAATTCGCCAGCAGCATCAGTGCAAGGGATTCTGTCATTAACGTGGTGCTACCCCTTTCGTGCCGGAATATTTTTTTTTGTTATAAGGTCAGTTTTTTTGCGTTTTTAACATGTTAATAAGTTAGAAAACATAAAAAATTATCAAAAAAATATTTTATTAAAAATTATTAATGTAATAGATGTTACACATTTGTGTGGGTTCGGCTAAATTGCAAGTAAAAATTGTATTCACCTACACGTTTGTGACGGTTCGTATTTTCATTTTTCAGCATGTAATATGATTAGAAAAGTACTTAAATGCATTTGATTTACAATATTTTTTTCCCAGAAATTAATTAACAATTTTGAAAACAAAAAATGAGAAAATTAGGATTAAGTTCTATTGAAATGAATACAGGTACTCAAGTTTTACATATGGAATGTAAGAAGCAAATTTTTGATTTTGCAAGGCACAGAAAAACATTGTATTTTGTAAATCTTACTCTAGAACGGGATTTACATTCTTCAAGTCGGCACTGGTGTGCAGTTGAAAGGTTGTCGATTTCCGGAAAGTGCTGGAATCCATCCTTTCTCCTTTATTTCGACGGCATCTTCGCAACAGTGTTTGCAAATTTATAGCGATGAGGGGTTGGGCGTTCATTTTCAGTCTCTGAGTCTTCGCTGTTGCCCAAAACGGTCATTATTTTAGGCACTACGAGCATCAATTCATCAGCCAGTTCTAGTTTAAAATGTAGGTCGTCCCTCAAACCACTTGTCGGTCCAAGTGCCCCGCAGGGGCCTGGTACGCAAGTGCCAGGTACGGGTTTGGCGAACCCGCGGTGCCCGAGCTGGAAACTTGTGAGCGCCGCAAGTTTCCCACACCGTAAACTCCTACCATGCTTCAACGACCACCGTAGGGCGTGGCGGTGGAACGTTGTGTGCCTAGGAGAACGGGGATCTTGGCTTCATCGCCCGGATCGCGAGGACGGTACAAACCTCTATAAAAAAACCCCTCAACCTCAAGGTCGGACACGTGCTGAGGAGGTGGATGAGTGGTGAGGCAAACCACCCGCTAACGTGCGACCTCAGGGGCACCTGCGCACCCCTGTTGTATCAGCATTCCTATATAAAATGTTTTTGCTCGTGGGACCAAAACGAAGTCACACACAAAAACCACAAAACCCTGCGGTACGGGTGTGCCGCAGGCTAAACCCAATACACCCAATACTAAGAAGCGGGCCAGGGTTGATAGCCCTCCTGCTTCAGAAAGCCAACGTAACGGGAAAGAATGTTCGATTTCGAACGCTTTCGTTGTCATGCAGAGAGTGGAGGGGACATTTGAAAAGGTGTCCCCGTTTTATATTAATAAGGGTTTGGAAGGGTTAGTTGGTACCCTGAAATCAATCAAAAAGCTGAGGAATGGGACGCTGCTGCTGGAAACATCCACCAGTAGGCAGGCTTCCCAGCTCCTTAACTGCGAGAAGCTCGGGGAGTTCGCCGTTAAAAGCGAACTCCACAAATCCTTGAATCGTTCAAAAGGCGTAGTGACCTGCCGGGAAATTATGGATTTAGCAACCGAGGAACTCGTTAAGGAGTGGGAAGATGAGCAAGTGGTCGAGGTGCGTCAGATTTCACGGAGGGTAAATGGCAGTCTTGAAAAGACTGCCACCTTCGTCCTGACGTTTGACACTCCAGTGTTGCCCAAGTGTATAAAAGCTGGCTATATCAACTTGAACGTCCGTCCGTATGTTCCGGACCCAATGCGCTGCTTCCAGTGCCAGAGGTTCGGACATACGACGGCGTCATGCAAGGGCAACCCCACCTGTGGTAGATGCGGCAAGGGGGCACACGAACCGGGTGTCACTTGCGCGCTCCCGCAGGTGTGCGTCAACTGCTCCGGGTCGCACCCTGCCTGGAGTAGGGAGTGTCAAGTGTATCTTGAAGAGCGCAAGATACAGGAGTTGAAGACCAAAGAGCGGATACCTTATGTTGAGGCAAAGAAGAAGGCGAAAGCGCTCGCCGCTCCAATATTTGGAACAAGCTTTGCCAAGATGGTCTCGACTCCCGTCAGGAAAGAAAGTGTTGCTACGCAGACATCCTTTGCAGACATGGGCACAAGCACTATGTGCTCATGTCAATGCAAGTGTGGTGCAAAATCCACCAAGGTCATCACACCTAAGACCGTGGATGTCGCTAGCAACACATCTGCAACCTCGACCAATCCAGCAGCAGTAAGTAAGACCCCACCAGCAATCAAGTTAACGGCACCTCCTATTCCACCGCGTGCTATTGAAATGGTAGCGATACCATTAGCTAGCGGTGGAAATAGAGGTGACCAGAAAATCAGAGGCCCTAAGTTTAGACAGACTGATCCGACCCAGTTTGTCAAGTCCCCTTCTTCGTCTCCTCCCAGACTGTCCATCAGTAGGGAGGGTAAGGGGAAGAAGAAGAAGAAGAAGAAAAAGAACGACGAAGAATTTGAGGAGTCCTCTGGGTCGGAGATGTCTGTCTCCGCTTCCGGGCAGGAAGAATCGGAAATGCTGGTGGACGAGTCTGGTCCCGTTCCTCAGCAGGAAATGACCGAAGACCCACCCGAACCGGGGCGGGTGAGGTTAAATAGGTAAGGATGGCTCCCATACTTCAGTGGAACATCAATGGATTTACAGCTCACAAAGAGGAGTTACACCTCTTAGCACGGTCTGATCCTTTGTGTCTCTGTCTGCAAGAGACACATTTCAGACCATCACACCAACCTGTGCTAAGAGGGTATGACTTGTACCGTAAGGACGATACCGAGGGTGATCGAGCGAAGGGCGGAGTGGCGGTGTTTGTCCGAAACACTGTCCACTCCGAACCTTGTAGCTCTCACCTCTGATTTACAAGCAGTGGCAGTGAGGATTTATGGTCCCACTCAACTCACAGTATGCTCTATTTATCTACCACCTAACACGCCCATGAGTTACGACGACATGTCTAACATCTTGCGGCAGCTTACTCGGCCATTCCTCCTTGTAGGTGATTTCAACGCACATAGTGCGTTGTGGGGCTCAAATGCCGATTGCCCCCGTGGCCGAATGGTTGGTAGATTAATAGAGCAAGAGGAAATATGTGTCCTCAATACTGGTGCAATGACACATTTTGCCACTGCTTCCGGATCGTCCTCTGCCATTGACCTTTCATTGTGCTCCCCCTCAATCGCGGACTCCGTGCATTGGGAGGTGGATCGTGACCTTCATGGAAGCGACCACTTCCCAATATGGATGCACGTAGAGTTTGAGCGTGGAGGAGGCAATAACCGACGCAAATGGAACGTCAGCAAAGCCGACTGGCAACTCTACCGCCGCTCCATTATTCTAGAGGAGTATAACAGTCTTGACGAGAAGGTGAATCACCTTACAAAGGCGATTCACCAGGCAGCTGACGTTTCCATGCCGAAAAGCTCCGGAACGCTGCGAAGGACGCGCGTCCCCTGGTGGAACGATGAATGTCGTTCCGCCATTCAGGGTCGCAGACGAGCGTTGCGGCGTTTCAGGTTGTACCCTACATCCGACAACCTTGCAGCGTTCCGTATAGCCAGAGCTAAGGCGCGTCGTGTTATTAAGGAGAGCAAGAAAAGGTCATGGCAGAACTTTGTGAGCACCATAAATCGTTCCACACCTTCGTCGAAAGTATGGGAGTCTATCCGCCGTATATCTGGAAGGTACTCCCGTCCACCAGTATCTGGATTACTGGATCACGGACGTATTATTACCGACAAAAGAAGCATAGCGCAGCTGATGGCGGAGAACTTTGCCGCTATCACTTCATCCACCAATTTTGACCCTCGGTTCCAGCAACGCAAGATTGCTGCCGAGAGGCGCGCGCTATGCTTTGACTCGTCGAATACAGAGGCCTACAACTACCCATTCACATTTTGGGAGCTGGAGTCAGCGTTAAACAGCGCCAACGACACTGCTCCAGGGCCTGATTTGATCCAGTACCAGATGCTGAGGCATCTTAATAAAGATGCTAAGGAGTACCTTCTAGATATTTTTAACGATATATGGACCGGGGGACACTTCCCCGACTCGTGGAAAGAAGCAACGCTTATCCCTATTTTAAAACCTGGAAAGGATAAGTTGTTGCCAGGTAGTTATCGTAGTATTGCCTTGACTAGCTGCGTGGGGAAGACACTGGAGAGGATGGTTAACCGCCGCCTCGTCTGGTGTCTTGAATCCCGTAATCTGCTGAGCCGCTTTCAGTGTGGATTCAGGAAGTCACGTTCCACCTTGGACAACCTGATCCTCCTGGAGGCGGCAATACAGGATGCGTTTATCCGCAGCCAACACCTTGTGGGTGTTTTTTTCGATCTTGAAAAGGCCTACGATACTACCTGGCGGCATGTTATTTTAAATCAGTTACACGAATGGGGATTTAGGGGTAACCTGCCCCGTTTTTTAAAATCATTTTTATCTGGTCGTTGCTTCCGGTACCGAGTCGGTAGTGAAGTGTCTGATCTTTTTATTCAGGAAAATGGTGTTCCTCAGGGGTCAGTTTTAAGCGTGACCCTATTTGCTATCGCAATCAACAGTATCTCTATGGTTATAAGGAGTCCCATTCGGTTCTCTTTATATGTGGACGATTTTTTAATTTTTATTGCATCGTCCAGCCTGAGAAGCGCCGAGCGGCAGCTGCAACTCGCGCTAAACAGGCTGGATGAATGGTCAGTGCACACCGGTTTTCGATTCTCTGCCGAGAAAACCCGGTGTGTACTTTTTACTCGTAGCAGAAGTCTTTTAGCTGAACCCCACCTTACCCTGAGGAACACCGTTTTACATTTTACTGATACTGTTCGGTTTCTGGGCCTCATTCTAGACGCAAGGCTAAGCTGGCTGCCACATCTTAAAGATGTAAAAGCCAGAGCCTTGAAAGCTTTAAACGTTTTAAAATGTCTGTGTGGCAGGTCGTGGGGCGCCGACCGCTCCTGCCTGCTACAGTTTTATCGAGCCTTTGTACGGTCGCGGTTGGAATACGGGTGTATTGTTTACAGTTCGGCACGGGACAGCTATCTTCGGATGTTGGATAGTGTCCACCATGCTGGAATTCGACTCGCCACGGGTGCCTATCGCACTAGCCCAATACCCAGCATTTGTGCTGAGTCTGGCGAGCCGCCGCTTTCCATCCGGCGGCATCTCCTCATGGTGCGACACTATGTACATGTTGCCACAACTCCTGGCAGTCCCGTGTACGACATAGTGCTACATCCCAACTACGAGCGGCTCTATACCAACCGGCATAGAGCCACTAAACCGTTCAGCTACCGTACAAAGGCTATTTTTGAACAATACGGATTCGAGTTTCCCATTTTTTATCACCAGGGTTGGAGTAAATCTCCTCCCTGGCTTTTAAAGAGGCCCAGAACGATTTTAGAAATGTCAAGGTTCCACAAGCTGTCTACCATCTGACTGTGTTTTTAACAGAGTTTTTAACGACATTTTAAACCAGTATCAGGAGTTTACCCCGGTATATACGGATGGGTCTAAGCAGGCTAACGGAGTAGGCTGCTCCGTAGTGTTCCCTCGAGCGACTTACAAATACAAGCTGGATAGCAGGTGCAGCGTGTACACTGCAGAGTGCTATGCCATACTAAAGTCGCTCCAGCATATGAAGGGACGCCGTCATATGAAGTACCTCATATGCTGTGATTCCCTCAGTTGTATTCAGGCGTTAGCAACTATGTACCCAGCAGACCGTCTAGTCCAGGACATCCAGGACGCCCTCCTCTCCCTCCAGTCCTGTGGGAAGGAGGTCGTATTCTGCTGGGTACCTGGTCATGTGGGAATCAGGGGGAACGAGGCAGCTGATGAAGCTGCCAAGTTAGCCTGCAACAAGGTCAGAATTGACTTTGATCCGGTCCCAAAGTCTGACCTTGCCTCGGCGGGGAAAAGATTGGTTTTCGACGTTTGGCAGAGGCAGTGGCTGGAGGTTGAGCATAATAAGCTCCGGCTGGTCAAACCGACCGTTCAGCCGTGGAGCAGCTCCTTCCAGCGGGCGAGGAGGGATGAGGTTCTCCTTACTCGCCTCCGTATAGGGCACTGTCCTCTGACGCACAGCTTTCTTCTCCGCCGGGAGGACCCTCCGGAATGTGATGCTTGTGGCGTACCTTTGACGGTACGCCACATTTTAACCGAATGTGTATTGTTTTTAGATCTAAGGGCAGACGTTGGCTTAGCCAACGATCTGTCCCTTATTTTAAACGATGACGGTGACAACGTGGCTAAGGTTTTAAAGTTTTGTTGCTTGGCCGGTCTTGTCCCAAAAATTTTGGGCAGATCGGCCTAGATTTTGTAATTGGATTGGTGGCCATTTACAACCACCAATCCAAGTACAGTTTTTACTTGTGACACTGTTTATATGGCTGGCCCTTTTACTGCCAGCCAGCTAACTTATTTTTTAAACTGGTTGGCCCTTTTACAGCCAACCAGTTAATGTATGAATTTTTATATTTTATTGCGTTGTTTCAGTTTTATATCTCATGTAGCCGTCTGTGTGGCCGATCTCTTTACAGTCGGCCACGCAGACGGTATTTTAGTTAGTAGTTTAGTATTTTATTGTGCTGTCTCTGTGGCCGACCCCTTTACAGTCGGCCACACAGACGGCAATTTTGCCACGTTGTCACGCCTGGTTGTTGCTAGGGCGCTAATGACCCCGTTGTCGACGCGCCCTAAAACCCAAATAACAACAACAACATCGGTCCAAGTGACTTTTGGAATCGAAGTGAATTTTGTTTTCTTTGGAGGTTGCGGATCTGGATCTACTAGCTCTCTCTCACTATCACTGGTTTCACGGACTTCATGTTCTTAATTAAATAAAGAAAAATTAGAGCCTTGGACGTCATCGTCGTCGTCTTCAATGTCACTAATTTCCGAAATGCCCTCCTCCAACAATTTTAAGATCTCACTATCAGTAAGGGGCCTATGTGGCTTCATCTGCAATGAACAAAATACTAAGTTAACAACTGTTTTTGGAGGTTATTGTTCAAAGGCAGCGCCCACAATTCAAACAGAATATATGATTTAATTTTATTGCGATTCTGTTTCAAATAATACAATTTATCGTCGATTTTAAACAAGATAAAAAGTATGTTTTCTAGGCTACACAATTGTGTAGGCCACAAAATGAGGACCACGTGGTGCCTAGGCAACACAAATGTGTAGGCGACAAGTTTAGGACCAAAAGGAATAGTTGATTACATCATAACCAAAAACAAAACATACTAAAGCATTTACATAAACATTTGAAGAAACATATTTTATCTAAGCAATTGTAGGAACAAAAATACGACAGTACTTACTTTTGGTCTGCACAACAACGAACACAGCCACACGCTTCTACTCAACTGTAAACATGAAACAGCACTACTGGCGGGAACGCAAACAATGAGCTCTAACACAGTGAAGTGACTCCGTACTGAATGCAGTTGTTTGAGTAATACGGTGTTTTGCATTACAGTGCTTACCTACACAAATGTGTAGGATTGGCACGAAAGGGCTACAATCTGATGATGAATTCTTAAGGAACTCGATGAGACAAATCGAAAATATATATTGATATTTCGCTTAGTTCTCGAGATATACTGTCTCAAAAGTGAGGTGGTTAGATCAAAATGAAGCCTGGACAAAAAGAGAAGAGAACTAGGCGAGAAATCAAAAAATTACTTTCAATTAGTTTCGTTAAGTTATATAATCATTCATAATCAGATTATGGCGCCACGGTAATGATAGAACTGGCCAGTGCAATTATCTTGCTATCAAATATCAAAAGTCGCAAGTTTGTGTCACTAACAAGGTGTTCAATAAATTACTAACAACAAATAAATAATTTGTTCCTTATGTTATAAAAAGAATATTCTACAACAGTTTGCATTTCAACCTAATAACAATTTGACTTAATGTTGCCGCTAAAACGTCAAATGACGCAAATGCAACCAAACACTTTAAACGTATTGCGAATTACATTACAGATAACAACAAAATAAACTTTCAATATAAATTAGGTACAACTAAAGCACATAGAATAATTTATTCGCTTCATCGCGATGTAAACTTGATCCACACGTGAAAAATAGTAAGATAAAATGGTTCTCTGCATCAACAAATATTTGATAACACCGTCGTCCTATTGAGACTTGTGAATAAACTTTGTTAACAGCACTGTAAATCTACAATGACATTTATTAGGTCTTGCAGACACCGCACTACAAATACTTCAAGAAGAAGAATTTCAACGTGACTTACATATGGAATGTTATTCCAGGTTGTTTTTTACTTGATCTGTTTGTGCAACCATATGCAACACAATCTGGCATTATAAAACATCTTGAAATATGTGAACATGAAATATTCACAGCTGGAAGGTAATGAAAACAGACCAATGTTTTGAACCGACGAAGATGGCGGCCGCGCATGCAGTCGGCTCCGGAGTTTACGGGTTGCTTCGCAGTTTAAGCGACACTTTATCTCCTCTATTTTGCTACATCCATGGGTTCAACAGCAACCAGCGGAACATCTTTGTAGTGAAAGCCCACCCGACAACCTATAATCCTTATCAATTTACTTCGTCCTCTTGAAAGTATGTTGTAATATAAAAGCATTTGTTATTATTAAAACTAATACCAGCTGAAAAAAATTTCCTTTAGGGTTGAAAATATGTTCATTTGCTTTCTTGGCTTTTACTCTTCAATGAAAAGTGTGCCGGGACAAAGGTAACAAAGGTGTAACGCGCGCATTAGTTTCTTACAGCCAATAGATGTCTTGAGCAGATTCTAATGTAATTATAGTCAGAATTCGATATGGCAGTCACCTTCTTCACTCCAAACCCACTATGCATCATGGAATATTAGTAGCCATTTTAGTCCAGACTGTATTTCAACCTTACCAAAACCTTCGTTAGTATAGCTCCTTGGGAATCAGCACATTTTTTAATATATATATTGTGACGCTGTCCAGAATTCATTATATCTCTTAACACTCTTTATGTCAATATTTCGGGTCAAATTTACATCGCGATAGAGTGATTGTGTTAGTGCGCATGCTTTAGTCCAGTTACAGTTCATACTGGAGATGTATAATGCAATCGATTGTGGTATTTATGCTAAGCTAATTAGGAATCCTGACATAGTAAATTTTGCTACTACTCGAACGTACACCCTTTGGCAAAAAATTGACCAAGTCCCTTATTTCGCACAATGTGGCATCACTGCGGGTATTAAACTCAGCGCCATCTGTTATTCATTTCCTTAACTCAATGGCTGGAACAAATTCTCCAGTGATGCCACATAGTGCATAATAATGGACTTAGTCTCAGGCAACCACAGTCAATTTTTTTGCCAAAGAGTGTTCCTAAGATGCGTTTAATGGGGTAATATGTGTCTGTTTCGTTTGATTAGTAGCGGCAGTATTATACTATGTTCGCTCTCATCTGGCGCGAAAAGGTCATGTGTAGTGTTGCCAACCATTAAACTAGCTGCCCACTAGATTCAATTCCTAAAACCACTAACAAAAAGCGGCGCTACTCTCATAACCACTAAATTTTCCACTAAACAAATATTTGGTCATTACGAAAGAAAATAATGGGTATACTGTTAAAACAGTTACCTTTATTATTACATAATACACATTAAATTTCTGTATAATTGATCAGTACATCAACATGAAATTAGTAATCAATGAATCATTACAAATTATTTAATCAACTGCTATTTTATATTAACTAATCTTCTTCAGAAAAATATTTTTTGTCGGTGCCATCATGATCAATCGATTGATAGGAGTCTTCGGTACCAATTTGCTTTACAACATTTATAGGTATTTGAAAGTCATTGCACCACTTTCCTACTAACCTCAGGCCGCAGCGTACTCTTAATATTGCACTTAAAAGACTCAAGTTCATTCTGTTCCTCTGCTTGTTTTTTATTAAATTCATACGGCTAAATAGTCTTTCAACATCTGCATTGGAATGCAGCAGTATTAAAAAATTGCAAAAGTCGCCAATTCCGCAAATCTAAGTTCTCCTTGAGCATCTTTGAAACGCAATACTTCATACCAATAATTTTTTTGTTTCATTCCATTTTAGTAAATGAATTTGTTGCCACTGATCATCGACTGTTGCTATGAATTCTGCATTTTTATTGAACTCAGCAATTAAGTCAACTAAATTTTCCTTGTTGTGATTAAGTGCTTGATCAACACTTATTCTGGAAATTTTTTTCATCAGTGTCAAATTTTCCGGCAATCTATTTTTTTATTTCTTCAATGAGACTTGCTATAAATTTTATGCAGTGATCCCGCATTATTTCTACGTCTTCCCGTGGGAATCCCTTTTCCCTCATTTCAAGTATTTGTTTTTCAAATCGAAATCCCAGATAAAATTTTCGATCCAAGAAATCAGTAATATTTTGAGAAAAAATATTAACTTTATTTGTAGGTAATGTAACTTTGATGACAAGCATATCCATCAGGTTGGTCAACTCATCCCACAACTTCATGTGGTCTGTATTATTTGACTCGAACATTTTATTTACGCTATTTATTTCATTAGTAATATCTAAAGGCGGGTGCAAATAGTTCCACTAACCGCCGCTAGGGTGTGGTGGCGCTAGTGTTCCCCATGTATTCTTATGGGAGGGGGAGTGAGCCCATTCGTAAAGCCTCAATCTATTAAGAACGGTATGAAAAGGCCATTATAATATGCAAATGAGGTCACGCGCCAGTTCTTAACCAAAGTTATGGGTCGTGAATTGTATTCTAATGTGAATAATATTCAAATGAGTCCACGTGCCACTTCTTAACCTGACTTAGGGGCCGTGTTATGGAAGGGGGTGTGAGCTCAGATCGTCTAAATGTAGTAAATTATAATATACTAGTGAGGGCAGCACCACCACTAAGCCTCAAAGAAGTTGCCGCCTCCTCCCCTCCCAAAGGGGCCGTTGCGTGGGTTATGTAATAATTTCAGGCAATGCGATCCGCGGCGCCATTTATGCTAATTACCCACGTGCGTGCCTGACCACAGCTTGCATATATAGGTCTGGAGTGTATACGCTGCGCATAAAAATTTCTCAATTACATGGCCGTTTTTTCTATACTTAAAATATTAGTATTCACAAATTCATCGATTTTTCCAAAAAATATTCATTAATCAAGATTTTGTCCTTAATTCAATTGATTATGATTGAAATGCGGTGTAATATTCGCTTTTTCTCGTATTCCAGGGTCCTCGGTTAAATATTTTATAACAAGTAAATACAAATTTTAATTTGTACTAGTCATGTGACGTATCGATTAGTATCTAAATTTTCTGAGTATTAAAATGGTGTTTAGTTCAATTAAATCGCATCAGTGGTTTAAGAGTTACAGTTTCTTAGAGTTAACAGATATTTTTTTAAATCGGTCTGTGCTACTCTTCGTCCCTACATTTTATTAGGTGGGTAGATACGGTTGGCCGGCAACACATAAAAAAACCGGCGTGTGTGTCCCCGCAGTGGGTTGCGGTGAGAGAGAATAAACGCGAGACAGCCATTAGTTTCGAAGACACATCGTAAAAACACAATCCCTTTTGCCACGCGTTTTAAAATTGCATTTATTTATTCATACTGAAAATACGCATATGATAAAAAAGTGGTGTGTAATTCTGCATAACAGAGTCCTTTGGGACCAATCCTGGCGTCGACGAGAAGAATATTCTGAATAAATAATACACTGCTTTCAGTAGCATAGAAATGGATGGGAAGGTAGAGTAGATTTATTGTGCTTCTTTCAAATTGCAGAGTTTAATTTCTGGAGCTAAAAGTTATTTCCTTTTGTCTTGTCTTTTTGAAGGTATGCGACTTACAGTTGTGAAGCTTAATACCAACCTTAAAATTGGTAGCGTTTTTAATAAAGTCTTAGCGTGCTTAGACCTTCAAAATATTATCAGACCTTCCCAAACTGAATCTTTACCTTGAAATCTCTACGTTAATGTCATCTTTTACAGTTTACAGATATCAAATAACGTATTGCGCTTTATCTCCTGTCATGAAAAGGAGGTGTTAACATCACACAACAGCAATAATATTTGGATAATGTACAAGAAACCCTGCAATATCTGGTTAATTATTATGTCCAGGAAAGCCACCTTATATAGTGAGAATAGCTAAGGACAATGGTCACATAATTACTGAGACCAAAAGACAGTTAACTCAGAAGATTGAATCCACATGTTCCATACTTTTATTTATTTTCGGAGTTCATAATTCTGTCAGCTTTTAGTGTCTGTTTTATTACACTAGATAAAATATCTATGTATCAGTTCGATTTTATAGAAACAAAATGTGTTGGAAGCCTTTTTAGCAACCGCACCTACATAATCACAAAAAATACGTCATCGACCAGTTAAAAATGAAACAATCAAACCACTGCTGAAGTACCTAACTCCGTGAAAACTTGGTAAATCATCACTGCGATCTGGCTATGTAAAGACTGCAATATGATACACCCTTACCGAATAACCTAAGTTGAATGAAACTGCTGGAATGCGGCGTGCAAATCAAAGAACAATAATTAATTCTACATATAGTCGCAAAATATTTAGAATGAGGGAAGAAAATGGATATTAAAATTATAGAAAGTGATGACGACAGTTCATAATATCGAAAGTAATATAAATTTATCTTTCTGGTAAACTAACAATGTTCCTCTATAATGAAAGACATATTTCGAAGTTATTAAATAATTTCAAATAAAGGCCTATTAAGAGATGGTATGTTCTATATACCTACGTTATGTAATATTTTTAACAGCGTCCGCGAAAAGCTCTCATTTGCTGGATATTCTCCGTGGGCCGTTGTTTTGAAATCCCTAATTTTAACGATCCAAAAGTATCGCGCTAGGGTTCTTCTACTTTCCACCTGAAAATAACAAGTGATTGGTTTCGCCAATGTCTGAACAGTCAGAGTAAAAAAACCGTAGCTATCAATTTCAGTGGACACAGAAACTGATTGAACCTAATCCTTGTCACGGAGTTAATGGTCCTTCTCGCCGCCGAAGCATCATACAACTAAGATCGCAGGGAAAGATGCCGTTGGAGTGACCCATGATACTTTCTCTTCGTTTTGTTATTTAATTCGCACTTCGGTTACAGGATGTTCCAAGTTTCGACTTTCATAGAAAGAAGGTAATTTTTTTTATTTTTATTGGCATCTGGTTTCCAAGATTATGCAGCCAGCACAAATACATATAGTTATTACAATGAGTTACACGCCTTGTTAAATTACATCTACCACCATCTTTCATGATTTATAAACGTACATCTGGGTACCAAGTTTAGTTTACATGTTTAAAGTTATTACAAAAATTCATATTACAAACAGTGAAACTTACAACACAAATATTTACATTGTAAACATTTTGGGGTAGTACAAATTTGCTCTTTGCATTAGCAGAACCATGTTTATCACACCTTATAAGCTGTTGAAGCTAACAGATCTCGTGTCACACTGTCCTTCATACTGGTCTCTGCCTACACATCTACAAATCACATTTAGAGTACTCCTTTATGATTTTGGACATGGGGTTAGGATGTTTTAGATCTCACACGTATGCCGTGAATTCTGCATAGCAGACATCTCGGAGAAGTATTTTGCTGTTTAGACAGACAGTCTACTGGTAACCATCCCTTAGGATCGGGCGGATTTATATTTTTATGTTGTTACTCAATATAAACGTCACAATGGCCTTATACACTCTTCGGTCCTCCGTGCCCAAAATGTTCAAGGTGTTTGTCGGGAGGCTGACACCTAGCTGTTGCAGATCTTCCAGCAGTCTGGTGGACTGCTGCCAGTGCCTTTTGCATGCAAATAACATATGATTTATATCCCCCTCGCTCGTCTCATCACAGCCGCAAAGAGGAGATGCTATTAGGTTTAGTCTATATAGATGTTTTCGGAAGCTACCGTGGTTGAATTTTATCCTAGCTATAATGCTCATGGGTTTTCTTGTTACGTGCCACTGTTTGGATGGGATCGTTGGGTGTAGGTATCCGTAGTGTTTGCCTTTGTTTTCTATGGATTTTCTCCATATATTGTTCCATTTATCTCTTGTGTTGCGTCTGATTGTAGATATGATGTCTGTAGCTGGTGCCAGGGGGTGGTTTCTTCCTGATTTTGTTGCTGTTTTGGCTGCTGTATATGCCAGTTCATTTCCTGGTATACCTGTGTGTGCTTTGATCCAGATCAGGTATACCTGTTTTTGGGCGCTCTGTAGGTGCTGTATCTGTTCCATGATTTTGTAGCCTAGTATATTTCTCCCGTTGCCAGCATGTAGATTGTTAAGTGATATCTTATATTAAGAGGTTTTGAAAACTATGCGACGAGTATTCACCACACATACACTCTTCACATCATGATAAGGTATGCGAAGGATGGAAACAGCATAACTTACATTAAAAACAGGTTACTATAGGATTTTTAACTGTGTGCTATATTGGGGTAAGATACGTTAATGTTGCCCAAGTTAGGTTAGTCCATCACATCTTAGCAGTAACTCAGGTTACTGTAGGCCGGCATATTGAGTAAGGCTAAGTTAAATCTCGATTGAGGTGTTAGAGTTATATGCACCATTCATTCAAATTCGCTTGTGAAGCGTTTACTTCATTTAATGAATTTGGGATAAGTTGGCATAAGCTCAGATTAACCCTTATTTTTCACAAACTGGAGGCGCGTGTGAAGCTACAACTTTACGTAATGAGTGTGGGATACACTAGAGTTTAACCCCAGTTGTAGGTTAATCAGCCATCACACCCTAGCAGTAATTGTAGGTAAGATACGTTAGGCAGGCCCAACTTGTTATGTGTTAGGTCAGGTTAACGCGCAGGATACATCCTTTGTTTTTTGACGTCGGAGCTTACGGAAAATGCAGTGTCGCATTTATATTTCGATATAATATATACTATAAAAAGAACACACCGATACGTTATGTTTTCGTCGGTGATCCTTTCTAACTAACTGATACAGTTTTGCGTCCGTAAAGAGGGCGAACTTTGACAACAAAAAAGAGTTTTTAACTGCAGGTAAGGCGACAAATATGG
>JARYHS010013630.1:202767349-202812852 GCA_031002005.1 Vandiemenella viatica | reverse complement strand
AATTTGCTTCTTTATATTCAAAAATCATATTTTAATGTAATTTGATACTTTCTTCGCGGTTTTTTTTTTTGCTGATAGCAGCCAACTTACATGGATGTACAAACCTCTGTACTAATTTTTTATCTTTCATTTATATTTTTAGGGAGAGCATTGGTTACAAAGTGGAAAAATCTAAGAGACCGTTTCGCTAAGGAAATCAGAATCCAGAAGTCAGCTAAGTCAGGCAGTGGTGGAGGAAAAAAAAAAAAAAAAAAAAACCTTATGTATATGCCAAACAGATGAGTTTTCTGAGCGATATTCTGGATTATAATAAAACCAGAAGCTCTTTCGAATTAGAGTGCAGCAACAATGAACGAGTTAAAGGAGCCGAAACAAATGAAGCAGCGACTTCAACTTCTGTTTCATTTACAAGCCTGGTCCATCGTCTTCTCCTATCAACAAGTCATTCGGGAAAAAGGAGGTTGGATCCTGTTGCCAAAATAATAACTGCTATAGAAGCGAACATAGCGGCCAAACGGGAAGAGAGACAGAGCCAGATGATGAGGACCATTATTTTATACTCCCTCCTTCAATCACTGAAAAAATGTTCCCAGTCACTTAAAATTAACTACAAGGATGGAGTTAATGCAAGTCATTATGAAAAATACATCATTACCTACTTCAAAAAGTCCGCAGGCGACAGCAGGTCAATTCAGTCAGTATCAACCCCTGCACCAACCTCACTTCTCTTATCCCCAGTTCTCTCATTCTCAGTTCTCTCAGCCTCAACCTCATTTCTCTCAATCCCTATCCCTAGACACCTCAATCTTATCCTCGTTCCTCTCAATTTGAACCTCATTTTTCTCAACCCCAATCTCAGATATCTGAAACCCAATTTCAATTTTCTCAACCACAAACCCAGACTTCCAAACAGGAACTACATACCCAGTTAACATTTAATTCGCCTCCATCTACCACTCCATCCCCTGCACCATCCATTGCAGCATCTGTAGCATCGCATGTGTCAAATTTCACAGAAGAAAATGAATCGGAAATTGATATTTTTTGAATTTTTGTACTTTTAAAATTATTTTTTAACTGTAAAACTGTGTACACAAAAAATACTAAATAAATAAAGATTTCAAATTTAATTACTTCTTTTTTTCGCTTTTCTAATAACTTCCTGATCTGATTTTATACCGGTACCTTTATACATTGAAATTTAATTGCTATCTCTTGACCCAACAATGAATTTTATCTAAACTTTAATCTTAATCGCATTATTATCTATAGTTTTGAATTTTAAAATGCAGTTCGAAAGGCTGGTTGGCTCCAATAAATGTGACGGGTTGCCATAATATGAACGATATAATAAATAAAATGATTTCTTCTTACCTTAAAGCAATGACCAGTCTTTCTTCTGGAGGTATGCTGCTTCTCATCATGGTTGTTTCTTTAAACAGCTCTTGTCTTAAAGCGGTAAGCAACTCACTGAAAGAGGACTGAGACATCCTCGTAAAGTTAAAAAACTTTTCTTCATCCCTTTTCAATTGGGCCCACAGGGTATTAAAAAAACCTTTTTCACTCCGTTCTGATAGTATTGGATGAATCCAATAGCGCCTATTTTTTCTTCCTCCTGTTCCAGCTTCGGTACAGCAACCATAGAAGCATTACATTCTCGTCTTCTATATCCATTGTTCCACAAGCAACTGAGCTATACGCGACAAATAGCGAGTCCGCGTGGCGCCCACCGCCGCGGCCGCCGCCTCGTGTGAACAGTTGGGGCGGCCGCCGCTTCGACCGCCGCGCGGCGGGAAGTCGTTTCGTCTGTTTTAGGCCTAATGGTACGATGTTACTTCGGTCAAAATCACTGAGAGACTGAGACAAATCATGGTGGCTGCATGGCCTTTTATAAGCTTGCCATGGCCTATGACGTCAGTAACTTTTTTCTTTAATTAATATCTTGTAAAGTACGAAATAGTTTAACTTGCAATTTTTACAAAGGTTTCCTATCATCATGTTCTATCTGTTTTAATTTAATTTTACTTACAAAAGTACTTCTATAAGCTTAAAATTGAAATCTATCACATGACCAACTTTGCGGACTTTCTCGAACTCAAACAACAATTGGCGACAATCTATCTTTAAAAACTTAAATACCCGACAATTGTTTCAGCTTTTTACCAAAACCATTATATATTCGTGATCCTCTGAATTTGGACTATCTACTGATCTAAATTTCTCAATTGTATTCCTTTTCGTTAAAAAGTTATTTTTTTCACTTAATTAAAACTGCTAATTAAACTTTGCGAAATTAGTTAATTTTAGTATCGAAATACTTGGGACAGTGCTAACTATAGCCAGTGATAAAAGTTCAGCCGTAGCTTTACTCATTTCAAAGATATTTCAAATCTTAGATTTATACTTTTCTAATCCCGTGTCTCAAAACGTGAACAAACCGAAATATTTCTCAATATAAATTTTTCCCGATACAATAAATACACTTTAAAATGATTCTAATGATGATTTTTCACTGTGGAAATGTATACAGATACAGGAAAATTCCAACACAAACGAATTCAAAATCAGTTTATAAACTTTGTTATTGCTGGGGATGGCTAGTGGGAGTAGTTTTGCTGAACTAAAGGGTACCTTGCATGCCCTTCCAAATTTAAACTAATTTCTGCAAAGCAGTAAATGAGTTGAATTTTCACTAAAAAAAAAAAAAAAAAAAAAACCTAATATTCTCCCCTTTTTTGGGGTTCTGAGATTTTGTCTTCTCCTCCTCCTCATACATTTTATAACAAAGCAAAATTTACTTGCTCTCACTCATATCATCAGAAAAATCTGTAAATTTCTTGAAAATTATTTGTAAATTCAGATTGAAATACAAAAAAATTACAAACATATATAAATTCCCTAACTTCTGGTACTGTCCCTAACAATTTACAAAACATTACATTGGAACTTATAATATAGTATGTTTAGCATGTAAAATTCAAAATATGACATGTGTAAGTATGTAATATTCATACAAAAAAATCCACAAGTATTAATGTTTGCAAATGTCCAAATGATTTCACTTCTAGAGTGTCCTTGTTAATAAAAAATTACAAAATTAGGTACTTTGGCACACAAAATTGGTGGTTTCACCAAGTCCTGTCATGGATCAACACACTTGTTTGGAGCTGAAACAAATACAAAGCAATGCTCCAATAGGCTTGACTCATGGCACAGCAGGTTGTCGGTGGAAGCTGCAGGCAGCAAGCTGTCGAACAAAAACTGGTGTTTTAGTGCCTGTTCTAAACAGTTAAACCTTAAACTAACATACACAAAAGTAAGAAATAGAAAATTACATGTGTACAAAAACAATGTTACAAAAAAACTAATTAATTAATCCATTACTGGTTAGATTGAATCAAAAATTACAAAAATGAATATTATTTACAGAAGTCTTATATAGAAAAGTACAAATGCTATTTTATAGCAAATAGTTCCAAAGAAAGTTAGTAAAACTTTTGGCATTTGGCAACATCATCAAAATTTAAAGCAATAAGTACAATGTTCATGTAGCAATAAATAAGAAACTTAGTTTCAGTTCATCAGTATACTGATGCAACAAATTGTACAAAAGCATCACTTGTTAGGGCCTAAGTATCACAACGCCAGTTGTGTTCACCAGTACACTAGTGCAAAATTTTTAAATAAGATTCACAATTGGTATTATGTGATATTTTATGTGCAAATCAAGAGGGTCCTAGCCATGTGTATCTAAAAGAGGATATCTGTACCTTAGACCAAATATTTAATAATAATATTGTAAAGAAAAAGTTATATACTCCTATCAATTATATTTCACCAATGTCACTTCAAGTGGTATAGTCTATGATTTACACAAAAACATTACTCTCTTAAAACTGGTATCATCATAGTCTGCCTATCGTGCATCAAAGCACAAAGAAATCATCAGTCATGGTTGGAGAAATAAGACAAAGGAAAATTTAATTATTATATAAAGCTTTTAAATCATACTTAAATATTATAGTACTGAAATATTTTAAAAAATGTTTATGTCTTCCTCACATTACTTAACATCCTTCGACATTCGAAGTGCATGAAACAATATGGGATTGCATTCCCAAAACCATCTCTACGGCACATAAAATAACTCGTAAGGTAATACAATACATTCATTGTAGTTATCGATTAATTCTTCAACTACAAAAATGTTACATCACATCAGTTTGAATTTCACATCTAACAGAATTTATCATCTGAAACAAAGTCAATAGTTTCCACTTGTATCTACCTAGTTTATGCTGAATAACAGTGTTTCCTATATATATACTAAATTATGTGAAGTGTTTTGCATGCAGTCATTGTTGATGCTTTATTTATACATTTATAATATGTGCGGTCATCCCAGACTGTTGGTGATACCGAAAATTAATTATATATAATGTGTGTCATTCCACTCTTTTGGCTGGATATGCACTAATTAAGCAGTCACATGCTGCTAGAACACTTATGTATTTTTATTATAATATTAATATGATAATAAATTAATGGAAGGTGATACAAAAAAAGTAGCAACAAGGTCCTTTGCCGGTGAAGCGAATAAAATAATGTCTCAGTCGTAGTTTCTACTATCTATCCCTGGACTTAAAATATAAAGTATTCTCCCATAATAAATAACCTCTTTTCTTCTCTATACTTTAACGGAAAAAAATAGGAAAACACGTTACATCCTCATTACCATTTCAAAATTTGCATCTACTCCAACCCCTCAATACTCGATTTTCACATCAATGCACTTCAAATCTGAAGAATCAGGTCAAATGTTATAAGGTGAAGGAATTTAAATTTGGGGATACTCCTTGCTGTTATATCATTTTTTTTTTTTAACTGCTTAACGTCTCTTAACAGCGAGGTCTTTAGAGATGGGTTTTGAAGGAAGCATCCTGCCTGGAGTGTTTTGGGAAACCATGCAAAAACCAAATCTGGGTGCCCAGACGGGGATTCGAACTGCCGCGCCGTCCTCCGAATGCGAGGCGAGAATGCTAACCATTACACCACCCCTCTCAATTCTATCAAAACTAAATTGGTACATGATTCCTACAAGTAGATGGTATGAAAAAATTATGTAAAAGTACTCCATAGATAGGAAATGTTTGTGCAAAAACACATGGTTCAATACAACCTCAAAAATGAAAATTAGCTGAGCAATTGACTCAGAAATACAACATTGTATATAGGAAATTAGTATCCAAATATTACCAAAATTAAACAAAAAGGTACATCTTGTCTTATTACTCCCCATGTGATAAATTCCTTGTGTGCGCACATGGAAGTCAAAGCTGGTTTGTTTAAGTTTTAAAACATTTCTCCTTTCTACAAAAAGGCTTTCCTTATCATAGAGCAGAGGGTTCAAATTGATAAATTTCATCTTGGGTGACACTCCAAACTATGAGTAACTCAAAACAATTCTTTTCCTACTTGCTTTCTTGTGCTGTGGAGAAAAACAGTTGGGTTATGAAATATGAGGGTTATTTTTCATTTTCACCTTTTATCCAAAGTCTTTTCCATCTTATTACTACTAGTTGGTTGCAGCTTGATAGTAATACACGAAAGCTGCCATTTGAGTTACAATAAAAATTTCAACATGTGAAAAGAATTGAAAAACATTTGTATGTCTCCCCTTGGAAGATTCTGAAAGAGAATTAAATTAAACAAATATTTGGAAATTCTACAGTGTTCCCAATTGGGAGTAGCATTCTATGGCAAATTAGTATGAATGTTTTCAGGAAAAATTTACTGAAATAACTGATGTTTAAGCTTTTCAACAAATGTTGGCTTGTTTCGCTTTACAAACATTGTTGGTGTGGAAGTATTAGGTTCATGAGAGAAAACAGACTGTTGTGAATGATCAGCTGATTGTATATTAGAACACTGATCTTCAATTTGCACATTAGTGAAATCAATTAAATCCTCACTATCACATAAAGTTACTGGTAAATCTTCATTGTCACCAAAAATATCATTGATCAGCTCTGGAGGGTTAAAGTCTGAATTGTCAGTAATTTCAGTTTCAGGCATAACATCTACTTCGAAATCAACAAGATCAGTTACAATATTATTATTCACAACAGGTGGAGCAATGTCATGTGTAAGATCAACTGATAGCTGTACGGAAATTTCAGGCTTAGGAAAATCAGCTTCATCTGTTGAAAAATTCAAAATCTCACAAGTGTTAATAGGTTGTGAAAAAGAAACTGCATTATTTATAGTAATATCATCTGATGATGTAGGTAGATAATTGTGATGTTCAGTTATTATCCCTGTAGTTTTTGAGTGTTCAGTAGTTATTAATGGATCAGCGGTTAATGCTCCTTGTGTAATTAATCTATCAATTTTGGTCTCTACACAATTTTCAGTAGTGTTGCATCTGTTATAGTGCTCTACAGTGAAGTTTGAAAATTGCTTGTGTAAAGTAGTCTCAGATCTATTTTGACAAATTTCGCTAACTGATTGATGATTATACAAAACAAGTAAACATACAAATTTTGGGGATAGATGCTGAGCTAAAATTTTGTTGTGTCATGTGTTGTTTACAGTCCTCAGATTTCCTCCAAATTTCTTGTTTATTCTTCTCAAATTTGTCATTAGATAAGAAATTAAATCAAGCTAAGTCATCAAATTAAGCATTTAAATTATTATGGACAGTTTTTAAATCGTTGTGGAATTCATTTCTAAGTCCCTTTGTTTGATCTGCAATTTCTTGTGTCACTGTATCCTGTAGTGTTTGATAAGAACTATTTAAAGTGGTAGCTAAGTCATGTTTCAAAGTGGTAATTAAATCATCTTTCAAATCCTAGGTTAACTCAATTTTTGGGCTTTAAATTTATCATTCAACTTTTGATCTTGTTTCTGAAGTTTATAATTAATTCCCTGTATATCCAGATGTATTTCCTGTTTCTGATTAAAAAATTGATAGAATTAATGATAAATTTAATAATCAAGATTAGAAATGAGAATGGAAAATAATGTGTCAACTCCTAAGGGCTGTGTATTTGAAATTTTTTTGTGTAGTGGATGATAGATTTTTCATAGCAGAGGCTATTGAAGATCTTCCTCACTCTTAGTTAAAATAAAACATCCAATATCACTGCCAGAATCAGAAGAAACAGTTCTACAATGATCATGTTGATTATTAGAGGAGTTACAAGTGTCATTAACCTGGGGTGAAATTACTTGAAGTGACTGGTGAGCTGTGTCATTTCCCCCAATAACCTGACCAGCTGATACTATAGGCTGAACACCACAGTGCCCGAGCTGGAAACTTGTGAGCGCCGCAAGTTTCCCACACCGTAACCTCCTACCATGCTTCAACGACCACCGCAGGGCATGGCGGTGGAACGTTGTGTGCCTCGGAGAATGGAGATCTTGGCTTAATCGCCCGGATCGCGAGAACGGTGCAATATCCACGAAGGACATGACATCTAAAACCGCGGATGTCGCTAGTAACACATCTGCAACCTCGACCAGTCCAGCAGCAGTATCAAAGTCTCCACCAGAATCAAATCAAATGTAGCATCTCCTATTCAACCACGTGCTGTTGAAATGGTAGCGATACCATTAGCTACCAGTGGAAATAGAGGTGATCAGAAGATTCGAGGTATTACGTTTAGACAGACGGATCCGACACAGTTTGTTAAGTCCCCTACTTCGTCTCCTCCGAGACTGACCAGCAGTAAGGAGAGTAAGGGGAAGAGGCAGAGGAAAAAGAAGAAAAAGAATGAGAAGGAATTCGAGGAGTCCTCTGGGTCGGAGATGTCTGTCTCCACTTCCGGGCAGGAAGAAACTGAGATGCTGGTGGATGACACTGGTCCCGTTCCTCAGCAGGAAGTGACCGAAGACACACCCGAACCTGGGCGGGTGACGTCAAATAGGTAAGGACAGCTCCCATATTTCAGTGGAACATCAACAGTTTTACAGCTCACAAAGAGGACTTACACCTCTTAGCACGGTCTGATCCTTTGTGTCTCTGTCTACAAGAGATACATTTCAGACCAACACACCAACCTGTGCTAAGAGGATATGATATGTACCGTAAGGACGATACCGAAGGTGATCGAGCAAAGGGTGGAGTGGCTGTGTTTGTCCGAAACACTGTCCACTCGGAACCTGTAGCTCTCACCTCTGATTTACAAGCAGTGGCAGTGATGATTCATGGTCCCATTCAATTGACAGTATGATCTATTTAACTACCAGCTAACACGCCCGTAAGTTATGACGACATGTTTAATTTCTTGCGGTGGCTTACTCGACCATTCCTCCTCCTAGGAGATTTCAACGCACAAGAAATGATTGTAACCCCTGACACAAGTTGGTGTTGGAAACTCTTTTACTGCCTGAACTAAACGTGGATGCGGTTTGACTCCTTCTCTAGAAATATGATGACCCAAATATTCTAACTCTGAAACTGCAAAATTGCATTTTTCAATCGACAACGTTAAATTAGCCTTCTGCAGACGTTCGAAAACACTCCTCAATCTCCTGACATGTTCATCAATATCTTTGGAAAATACGATTACGTCAACCATATAAACCAATGTAGAAAAAGGCTTTAATCCCCTCAAAACACCGTCCATCAGTCTCTGAAAAGTAGCTGGAGCATTTTTTAATCCAAAAGGCATCCTTGTATATTCGTAATGACCGTTCGGGACATTGAACGTAGTTTTTGGAATGTCCTCGTCAGCAACTCTTATCTGATGATAACCACTACGCAAATCAAAGATGGTAAAATACCTACACTGGCCGAGGTAATCCACTGTCTCTGAAATAGAAGGTAAAGGATAGACATCTGAAGTTGTAACAGCATTCAAACACCTGTAATCTACACAAAATCTGAACTTAGTTTCTCCATTTGGACTCTTCTTTGGAACGATAACGACTGGGGCTGCCCAGCGGGCTATTTGAAGGCCTAATAATACCATCCTTTAATTGTTGATCAATAAACTCATCGATCTGTTGTCTTTGATGGAAAGGAACCCGATATGCCTTCTTATATATGGGTAATGCATCTCCTGTCAAAATTCTATGTTCAACTATATCTGTGGCTGGGAGGGTTCTATCTGGTTCAAACAACTCTCTAAATTCCCACAATAATCCTTCAATCTTCTCTAAATCTCTCTGGGGCAAGTGGCTCAACTTATCCTTAAAACATACTTCGCGCTTCACTTGGGCAATACGCGCCTTTTCACCTCTTACTCTATGGTCAGCCTCATTAACATCATCATCAACATCAACAAATATACTGCTAGCTAGCTCCTTATCACGTAAATCTTCGACATGTGCTATCTCATGACCACGTGGTATCTCAACATCTTCTTCACCAAAATTCTCAATTATAACGGGAACACATCTACTACCGTTAACTAGTGCGCACTTTACAAACACTTCTCTTAACATAGCATTGGTTCAAGTCCAACCATCCAGACTCATCTGGTGTGTCGACCAACACTACTGAATTTTCATCACACCCTAAACTATCTCGGACTGGGACATTAATAACTTTACCTGATGCTTTGGGAATTTTCTCTGCTTTGTTTAGACGGGTGATAGACCTGTATGTTCGTATAACTGCCAAATTCGGGTTTGCAACTCCCTCCTTTGAGCATGAACACTGATTATTGTCTGGTAACGCCGACGATGGGCCTACACTTTTGTGTTTCCGCAAAACAATCGACCGTTTCGCCACATCGATCACTGCATTGTGCTTAGATAAAAAATCAATTCCTAAGATACCATGATATGAAAAATTTAATGTAGGTACTACATAAACTACTGCATCATGGGCATAATTATCTACTAAGATGGTAACATTCTCCATTCCCAATATTGTGATATCTCTACTCCCATCCAGACCAGTAATCTTACAATCGGGTGGATATAATCCTTGAGTTCCACAAATACTCTTAGACAACAAGGTCACCTCTGCACCTGTATCAACTAATAAATCACACTGTCTTTCACTTATGCTGACGCTTACAATTAAATTTGCCACTAGAGGATTTGCCCTGGGGAATAAAATAGGTACACTCTTTACTGGGGTGCGACATCGCGGCTCTGCTCACCCCTTCCTCGTTTAAATTCTTTCGTTCAACTCTCTCTTCACGCCACATCCTATTACCCCTTCCACGATAATTGCCCTGAAATCTTGGATCTCTTGAACAATCCACAGCTTTGTGCCCAAATCTCCCACATCGTATGACATCTTGGCCCCCTCTTAGCATGAAATACTCGCCTCGGTGGCTTCTCTCTGTGATCACCTACTTGCCTACTCTTCACTTGCTCATACGTCACAGCATGTTCAATCGCCTCGTTAAATGTCTTGGGTTTCTGTAGGCTCACATATTCTCCAATTTCACCTCCTAAACCACCTAAAAACGCGTCAAGTGCCCTTTGATCTGCCTCATGCCTTACAACAAGGTTATACTCCTTATGATCTCTTTCATCAGCGCCCTTTAATGTGAATGTGTTATCATTTACTATCTTAATTCTATCAGCAAAATGTTGAATGTCCTCCCCATGCTGTCTTCTCAACTTATGTAACTGTTCCCTGTAAAATCTCAATGTCTGCTTCTTTCAAAAGTGCTTTAAAAGCTCATCTTCCAACCCTTCATACGTCTCAGTTTGTTTGCCATCATCATCATATACAACAAACTTAAATGCTTCTACCGACCAATTTGGTCCTCAGAATCCTCATTTTCTCACTACTTGACAAATCACTAAATGACAAAAAATCTTCAAATTTCATAAAAAGTTCTGAATTGACTCAGTTAGCTGTACCACCAAATGTTATATTACTATTAATAACTGCATTATTAATTATAGACTTCGATTCAGGATAAACAACTCTACGCGGGTTTAATTCCGCCAATTTTTGACTCAAAATGTTAATTGCGTCTTGCAAAGGGACTTCTTCTATTCTCTAGAAGGACAGACATGGTGATTTCCACTCACCTATTAGCCAAACTTCGAAGTTACAGGTTGGTGTGCTCGAATCCCCGTTCACCTACTACTAACTTCCGACGCTGGAATTCACCGACCGACGCTACTGCCGTTGTCCGGAGGCTGCTACCACGTTGTTCCTCACCGCCGTTGGGCTGCTGCTTGGCTCCACAGGCTGCTTTTGGCTCCACTGGTTCCTGAGCTCGAACCGACGTTTTCCTAGTTCCGGGCACTGTTGCACAATTTTCTACGTTCGCGACTACCAACATTCACTTTCTAACACCTTCCATATCGAATAAATCCTACGATCTGACAGCCACTTTTGTAGTAGAACTCTGTTTATATGCGTGTGGTGCAGGGTTTGAGTCCCGCAGATGGCGCCAAAGTTCTGTTTTGGATGGCTGAGCGGATATTGTTTGATGACTGATTGACTATCGGAGCTGTGATCACTAACCTGACCGATAGTAACGTCTTCTTGATGTTCTTCTTTTCTTGTCAGGACGACGACCTTCTGCTGACACCAGTCGATTGTTGATCACGCAGAATCGACAACTGCGGGGACAATAGCTGCCGAAACAACTAATGTCTATTAAAAGATGTTAACTGTTTTATATTGAAGGCTGCGTAGAGTTCTTTGGCTTGAGTGTTGTTAGCCTGATACGGATTAGAAAGGTTTTACGGAAGGAAACAGAAGTTACTAAATAGTTCCCGTTTATTTGTCGTTAATTACACACAGACAGTTTCACAAACACAAGAACGTAATTTCTGTCCCACGCAATATGTTAGCAGTACCCCGCTACTTGAATTTAGACTTCTATTGCCGAAATGGGGTACAAAGCGATAATGTTGGTAGTAAATCACGAAACACTCTCTACATCGATGTGTTACATTCACAATCCCGAGGCACACTGCTTGCGTGTAGCTGCCGGCCAGCGCGTGTGCTTGTCTCAGCACATATCGTATCTTCTTACAGCGCACGCTGTGCAGCTAGCCAGACGCGTATATTCACTTCACGTTTACACTATGTTTCGGGGATTTATTTGGTTCCCTTACAACGTGAAAGCCAGAGCCTTGAAAGCTTTAGTTGTTCTAAAATGCCTGTGTGGCAGATCGTGGAGCGCCGATCGCTCCTGCCTGTTACGATTTTATAGACCCTTTGTACGGTCACGGTTGGAATCCGGCTGTATCGTGTATGGTTCGGCAATGGACAGCTATCTCCATATATTGGATAATGTCCACCATGCTTCAATTCGGCTCGCCACGGTTGCATATTGTCAGCTTGTCAGCAATTGTGCTGAATCGGGCGAGCCACCGCTTAACATCCGCCGGCGACTCCTCATGGTGCGACACTACCTGCAGGTTGCCATAACACCTGGCAGTCCCATGTACGACATAGTTCTACATCCCAACTACGAGTGACTCTATACCAGCCGGCATAGAGCCACTAAACCGTTCAGCTACCGTACAAAGGGCATTTTAGAGCATTACGGATTCGAGCTTCTCTCTTTTTATCACCAGAGTTTGAGTAAATCTACTCCCTGGCTTTTAAAGAGGCCGAGAACAATTTTAGAATTGTCCCGGCATTACAATCTGTTAACCGCTGACAGTATTTTTTATTAATATTTTGCAGGTATTTTAAATCAATATCACACTTTTACCCCGGTATATTCGGATGAGTCTAAGCAGGCTAACAGTGTAGGGTGTTCAGTAGTGTTCCCTCGAGCGACTTACAATTACAGGCTGGATAGCAGGTGCAGCGTTTACGATGCGGCGTGCTATGCCCTGCTAAAGTCGCTCCAGTATATGAAGGTAAGTCGTTGTATGAAATACATCATATACTGTGATTCCCTCAGCTGTATTCAGGCGTTAGTAAACATGTACCCAGCAGACCGTTTCGTCCAGGACATCCAGGACGCCCTCCTTTCTCTTCAATCTCATGGAAAGGAGGTATTATTCTGCTGGGTACCAGGCTATGTGGGAATCAGTGGGAATGAGGCAGCTGATGGAGCTGCCAAGTTAGCCTGCAACAAGGTCGGAATTGACTTTGATCCGGTCCCAAAGTCTCACTTTGCCTTGGCGGTGAAATAATTTGTTTCCGACGTTTGGCTAAGGCAAAGGCAGAGGCTGGATGTTGAGCATAATAAGCTCCAGCTGGTCATACAGACCGTTCAGCCGTGGAGCAGCTCCTTCCAGCGGGCGAGGAGGTACGAGACTCGCCTCGGTATAGGGCACTGTCCTCTCACGCACAGCTTTCTTCTCGACCGAGAGGACCCACCGTAATGTGATGCCTGTGGCGTACCTTTCACGGTGCGCCACATTTTAACCGACTGTATTTTATTTTTTTACTTAAGGGTAGACGTCGGCCCAGCTAACGAACCGTCCCTTATTTTAGGTAATGAAGCTAGCAATGTGGCTAAAGTTTTAAAATTCTCTGTACTGGCCGGTCTTATTCCAAAATTTTTGGGGTGACTGGCGTAATCTTTTAAGGTGGATGAGTGGCCATTTTTCAGCCACTCAACCATGTACATAGTTTTTGTTTTGACTCGTTTTTATTCGTTTTGCTGTTAGTTTTAAGTTTCTATGTCTGGTTGGCCTCTTTACATCCAACCAGACATGGGCTGTGAAGTTCATATTTTAATAGCCCCTTTACAGCCAACATTTTACTTGATTTGCGTCAGTGTGGCCGACCCCTCTACAGTTAGTCATACAGACTGTAAAATTTAGATTTTAAGCCACATTCCTAAGCCGGTCGTTATTAATGCGCTAATGACCCCGCCCGCGACGCGCCCTTAAATCCCAACAACAATATAGGATTCACATAAATCATCTGTCAGAACTGTTTGAAATATTGACAAAACATATTGAAATCGCTCATGATTCACAGGTTATAAATTGGTCTTGGACAGATTTACATATTAAACAAATCCCCCTTTTTTTTTTTTGTTTGCCTCGAAGATTGTTTTATCACAGCATTCAGACAGCGCATCTGTATGTGTTTCACATTAATATCCCTTCGATTTAATACATACATATATCTTTCCTTAAAATAGTTTATGGCGATTAACATCGTATTGAATTGATAAGAAAGATGCACTGATATTATAAAACTGTTATATACACTCAACCCTCACTTTTCGTAGATACATAAACACTTTAGTTTGGTTTACAGGTGGCATATGCTTTATGTAAACAGACTCGGCTGGCAACCATGTTTGTTAAGCGCAATGTAACTGTCTCTAGCGGCAAGATTGGAACTACTGGTGAAAACATTCGTCTGCTTTAACGCTAAAATTTGTAGAAGACTTAGTTGTTAGAATACAGGCAATTATTGACTCAGGGTTGTTTATTTTCGCGGCGAGACATTTATTTAGTTTGATTACTGTGGTTAGTGGCTTTCTTATTCTATATTCGGAGATTGTGCTTATTTGCTTTAAAGTTTATTTAAATATTTCACGGCGAGAATGCTAAGTGCTTGAAGTTATTTTATTCTCAGTACAATTGTGTTTCTGCTAATTTTGCATCGAGAAAGTAATTGGTTACCCGCCTCCACTTGCGAGTATTGTTATTAAGTGTGTTCTTTCGGTTTGTTGCGGCGATTTAAATGAGTTAGAAATCTCTTTAATCATTAAGATTGCAATATACCCCTGTGCAGAGCAATAAGTCTGATATTGCAAGAGTTTATGTGTTAAACCACATCAGTGTAACTTAATTATAAGCTACACCCACTATTGAAACTCAGAAATTTAACATTTACATAGGTAAATGAAACAGACTTGTGTTTTTGCTACTTTAGTAACACCTAAGCATAGGTTTTTTTCACACAAGCTGCTGAAAAAAAACTGGGAGAAGATTGTGGATTCGCAGTATTTGCTTTGATTACTCTGTTTTCACTTGATTTAGCTTTCGTATCGCGGCGTTCGTGTGTTTGATAGATATGCTGGTTTGATTTTATCAGTCACCCCTTAAAGATGGTTACTGTTTCTAGATTTACGGTCATTTAAAGGCAAATGCACTTGTGGTTAGCTTGGAAAGTTACGGTTTGACGCATAGTTACACTGCTTGAAATGGTTAGAACACTATGAATTACTTGCATCAATTGTTTATATCGCAACCTAAAAATTCATATCTTTACTGAACATTATAGTTGTTGATTTTAAGAAAGCGTTTGTAGTATGCATGTGTAGTAACCTGGAGAGATATCCTCCCAGGTCCCTCCCGAGAGCAAGCCAATAGGCAAGGATTGCGTGGTCGGATTATTGCCGAGCGCACACAACCAGTCCCCGTTTATAAGAAGCAGATCAATTGAATCGACACCTGTAGTGCATTATGTACAGCTTTATTACAAGTAAAGATATATACAAATATCTGTCAGATTTAGGTACAATACAGTGAACTGTGACTGAAGTAAGACCTATAGGGTGACTTGCTGTCATGTAATATTTAAAGGCACTAGGGCTGAATGCGAAAGCGAGCGGGCATGAACGTGGGAGTATTATTCGATAGCTTCCCGTGACTCCCCAGGCATCGACCATCCCACAACCAATCAGCAGAGTATTCCCATCTGTCTGTGCTCAGCGGCTGTGACGATGTCGACGGCAGCGGCTCCTCTGCTACTGGCCGGCTGCCCCGAGGCTGTCCCTGCGACACCTCTGGCGGCGGCGGAAGACCCCAAATTCGACAAAACAAAAACAAACAATTGAGGTTCGTGGCGCCATAGGTAACTCATGGCGTCACTGGGCACTTTGGGCAGCTTTTGCCGCCCCTCTACCCTGCTTCCGCAATTGCGTCGTGATTTTATTGTGGCGGATTTGGTGGTTTATCCGGTCTGGCAGGCTTGGACCAGTATGGGGGGCGTTGAGGTGTTTAAAACGGCTGAAGTGTGGCCACCAGCTGTTTCAGTGCGGACACAGCTCTGACAAGTTGTTGCAGGACAGCTGTCTGGCTGCCTGCATCTTGGCGTGCGCCGAGCCGTGCAGGGGGGCGCCCGCTCCGGCCAGCAGCGGAGCGCGCAGAGCTGGTCGTGGCTTGGTCGGTGGGCGAGGCTGCTCGGTCTTGGTGGTGGGGGGGGGGGCGCTTCGCGCGCCGCTTGGTGTCTGGGCGGCGGCCGGGCGCTCCTGCTGTCGGCGCGGGTGCGGCCCGCGTATGGAGCCGCTTCTGTTTGGCTGCCGACTTTCGCAGATTGCGCCTAGCGACACAACCGGCCCCCGCAGGGGCCTGGTACGCAAGTGCCAGGTACGGGTTTGGCGAACCCGCGGTGCCCGAGCTGGAAACTTGTGAGCGCCGCAAGTTTCCCACACCGTAAACTCCTACCATGCTTCAACGACCACCGTAGGGCGTGGCGGTGGAACGTTGTGTGCCTAGGAGAACGGGGATCTTGGCTTCATCGCCCGGATCGCGAGGATGGTAGAAACCTCTATAAAAAAACCCCTCAACCTCAAGGTCAGCCACGTGCCGAGGAGGTGAATGGGTGATGAGGGAGATCACTCATTAACGTGCAACCTCAGGGGCACCTGCGCACCCCTGTTGTATAAGCATTCCTTTTTATACTGGTTTTTCTCGTGGGACCAAAAATTAAGCCTCACAAAAAAACCCAAGAACCCTGCGGTACGGGTGTGCCGCAGGCAAATAAAAATACACCCAATACGAAGAAGCGGGCAAGGGTTGATAGCCCCCCCCGCCTCTGAGGGACACCGTAACGGGAAAGAATGTTCGATTTCGAACGCTTTCGTTATCATGCAGAGGTTGGAGGGGACATTTGAGAAAGTGTCCCCGTTTTATATTAATAAGGGTTTAGAAGGGTTAGTTGGCACCCTGAAATCAATTAAAAAGCTGAGGAATGGGACGCTGCTGCTGGAAACATCCACCAGTAGGCAGGCTTCCCAGCTCCTTAACTGCGAGAAGCTCGGGGAGTTCGCTGTTAAAAGCGAACTCCACAAATCCTTGAATCGATCAAAAGGCGTAGTGACCTGCCGGGATATTATGGATTTAGCAACCGAGGAACTGGTTAAGGAGTGGGAAGATCAGCAAGTGGTCGAGGTGCGTCAGATTACACGGAGGGTAAATGGCAGTCTTGAAAAGACTGCCACCTTCGTCCTGACGTTTGACACGCCAGTGTTGCCCAAGTGTATAAAAGCTGGCTACATCAACCTGAACGTCCGTCCGTATGTTCCGGACCCAATGCGCTGCTTCCAGTGCCAGAGGTTCGGACATACGACGGCGTCATGCAAGGGCAACCCCACCTGTGGTAGATGCGGCAAGGGGGCACATGAGCCTGGTGCCAACTGCACGCTCCCACAGGTGTGTGTCAACTGCTCCGGGTCGCACCCGGCCTGGAGCAGGGAGTGTCAAGTGTATCTTGAAGAGCGCAAGATACAGGAGTTGAAGACCAAAGAGCGGATACCTTACATAGAGGCAAAGAAGAAGGCGAAAGCGCTCGCCGCTCCAATTTTTGGAACAAGCTTTGCCAAGATGGTCTCGACTCCCGTCAGGAAAGAAAGTGTTGCTACGCAGACATCCTTTGCAGACATGGGCACAAGCACAGTGTGCTCATGTCAATGCAAGTGTGGTGCCAAGTCCACCAAGGTCATCACACCAAAGACTGCGGATGTCGCTAGCAACACTTCTGCAGCCTCGACCAATCCAGCAGCAGTAACAAAGACCCCACCAGCAGTCAAGTTAATAGCACCTCCTATTCCACCGCGGGCTATTGAAATGGTAGCTATACCATTAGGCTAGCGGTGGAAATAGAGGTGACCAGAAGATCAGAGGTCCCAAGTTTCGACAGACTGATCCGACCCAGTTTGTCAAGTCCCCTTCTTCGTCCCCTCCAAGACTGTCAATCAGTAGGGAGAGTATGGGGAAGAAGAAGAAGAAGAAAAAGAACAACGAGGAATTTGAGGAGTCCTCTGGGTCGGAGATGTCTGTCTCCGCTTCCGGGCAGGAAGAAACGGAAATGCTGGTGGACGTGTCTGGTCCCGTTCCTCAGCAGGAAATGACTGAAGACCCACCCGAACTGGGGCGGGTGAGGTTAAATAGGTAAGGATGGCTCCCATACTTCAGTGGAACATCAATGGATTTACAGCTCACAAAGAGGAGTTACACCTCTTAGCACGGTCTGATCCTTTGTGTCTCTGTCTGCAAGAGACACATTTCAGACCATCACACCAACCTGTGCTAAGAGGATATGATGTGTACCGTAAGGACGATACCGAGTGTGATCGAGCGAAGGGCGGAGTGGCCGTGTTTGTTCGGAACTACTGTCCACTCCGAACCCGTTGCTCTCACCTCTCATCTACAAGCAGTAGCGGTGAAAATACACGGTCCAATACAACTGACCGTATGCTCTATCTATCTGCCACCCAGTTTGTCCTGTCGACTACGACGACCTGGTTGGCATTACACGACAACTCACTCGGCCCTTTCTCCTATTGGGAGATTTCAACGCCCACAGTGCGGTGTGGGGTTCCACCACCGATTGCCCCAGGGGCCGAGTGGTTGGTAGATTGATAGAGCAGGAGGAAATTTGTATCCTAAATACAGGGCAAATGACTCATTTCACCGCTGCTACCGGTACGTCCTCTGCCATCGACCTTTCTTTGTGTTCTCCTTCAATTGCGGACTCCGTGCAGTGGGAAGTGGACCGCGACCTTCACGGAAGCGACCACTTCCCCATATGGATGCACTTAGGTCCCGAGATTAGAGGAGCGAGCGCCCGGCGCAAATGGAACGTCAGTAAAGCAGACTGGCAGCTTTTCTGCCGTTCTGTTGTCCTGGAACCACGTGACAACATAGAGGAGAAGGTGAGTCACTTAGCAGAAGTGATTCACCAGGCTGCTGACGTTTCTATGCCCAAAAGCTCCGGAACGCTGCGAAGGACGCCCGTCCCCTGGTGGAGCGACGAATGTCGCTACGCTATTCAGGGTCGTAGACGGGCGCTGCGGCATTTTAGGTTGCACCCAACATCTGACAACCTAGCAGCGTTCCGTATAGCAAGAGCTAAGGCGCGCCGGGTGATTAAGGAGAGCAAACAAAGGTCATGGCAGAACTTTGTGAGCAGTATTAATCGTTCCACACCTTCGTCAAAAGTATGGGAGTCTATCCGCCGTATATCCGGAAGGTACTCCCGCCCACCAGTATCTGGATTACTGGATCACGGACGTGTAATTACCGACGAACGAAGCATAGCGCAGCTGATGGCGGAGAACTTCTCCGCCGTCACATCGTCCGCCAACTTTGACCCTCGGTTTCAGCGGCGAAGAGTCGCTGCCGAGAGGCGCCCGCTGTGCTTCGATTCGTCGAATACAGAGGCCTACAACTGCCCATTTACATCCTGGGAGCTGGAGTCAGCGCTAAACAGCGCAAACGACACTGCTCCAGGGCCGGATCAGATCCAGTACCAGATGCTGAGGCATCTTAGTAAAGATGCTAAAGAGTACCTTCTGGATATTTTTAATGATATTTGGACCGGTGGACACTTCCCCGACTCGTGGAAAGAAGCAACGCTCATCCCTATTTTAAAACCTGGAAAAGACAAATTGTTGCCAGGTAGTTATCGTAGTATTGCCTTGACAAGCTGCGTGGGGAAGACACTAGAGAGGATGGTCAATCGCCGCCTCGTCTGGTGTCTTGAATCCCGGAATCTGCTGAGCCGCTTTCAGTGTGGGTTCAGGAAGTCCCGTTCCACCCTGGACAACCTGATCCTGCTGGAAGCGGCGATACAGGATGCGTTTATCCGCAGCCAACATCTGGTGGGGATATTTTTCGATATTGAGAAGGCCTACGATACTACCTGGCGGCATGTTATTTTACAACAATTACATGACTGGGGTTTTAGGGGAAACCTGCCCCGTTTTTTAAAATCATTTTTATCAGGACGTTGCTTCCGGTACCGAGTCGGTAGTGAAGTGTCAGATCTTTTTATCCAAGAAAATGGTGTTCCTCAGGGATCAGTTTTAAGCGTGACCCTTTTCGCTATTGCGATAAACTGCATATCATACGTAATAAGGAGTCCCATCCGGTACTCCTTGTACGTAGATGATTTTTTAATTTTTATCGCATCGTCCAGCCTGAGAAGCGCTGAGCGGCAGTTGCAGCTCACGTTGAACAGGCTGGACGAATGGTCAGTGCACACCGGTTTTCGTTTCTCTGCTGAGAAAACCCGGTGTGTACTTTTTACTCGTCGTAGAACTCTTTTACCGCAGCCCCACCTTACCTTGAGGAACACTGTTTTACGTTTTACTGATACTGTTCGTTTTCTGGGCCTCATTTTTGACACAAGGCTCAACTGGCTACCACATCTCAAAGATGTGAAAGCCAGAGCCTCAAAAGCCTTAAATATTTTAAAATGTCTATGTGGCAGGTCGTGGGGCGCTGACCGCTCATGCCTGCTACAGTTTTACAGAGCCTTTGTACGGTCGCGTCTGGAGTACGGTTGCATCGTTTACGGATCGGCACGGGACAGTTATCTACGGATACTGGATAGTGTCCACCATGCAGGAATTCGGCTCGCCACGGGTGCTTACCGCACCAGCCCCATACCCAGCATCTGTGCTGAGTCTGGCGAGCCGCCGCTTTCTATCCGGCGGCAACTCCTCATGGTGCGACACTATGTACATATTGCCACAACTCCTGGCAGTCCCGTGCACGACGTAGTACTGAAACCGAGCAACGAACGGCTTTATGCTAATCGCTGTAGAGCGACCAAGCCTTTCAGCCACCGTACAAAGGCCATTTTAGAAGAATACGGATGTCAACTGCCCGCTTTTTATCACCAGGGATGGAGTAAATCTCCTCCCTGGCTTTTAAAGAGGCCCAGAACGATTTTAGACCTGTCGCGGTACAACAAACTGTTTACCGCTGACAGGGTATTTCGAAGTGTTTTTAAGGATGTTTTGAATCACCATCGCGATTTTACCCCGGTGTATACGGATGGGTCTAAGCAGGCTAACGGAGTGGGTTGCTCCGTTGTGTTCCCTCGAGCGACTCATACATACAAGCTGGATAGCAGGTGCAGCGTTTACACTGCGGAGTGCTACGCCATGCTAAAGTCGCTCCAGCATATGAAGGTATGCCGCGACATGAAGTATATCATATGCTGTGATTCCCTCAGCTGTATTCAGGCGTTAACAGCCATGTACCCAGCAGACCGTCGAGTCCAGGACATCCAGGACGCCCTTCTTTCCCTACAATCATGTGGAAAGGAGGTTTTATTCTGCTGGGTACCCGGTCATGTGGGAATCAGGGGGAACGAGGCAGCCGATGTAGCTGCCAAGTTAGCCTGCAACAAGGTCGAAACCAACTTTGATCCGGTCCCAAAGTCTGACCTTGCCTCGGTAGCGAAGAGAATTGTTTTTGAAGCATGGCAGAGGCAGTGGCTGGAAGTAGAGCATAATAAGCTCCGGCTGATCAAACCCACCGTTCAGCCGTGGAGCAGCTCCTTCCAGCGGGCGAGGAGGGATGAGGTCCTCCTAACTCGCCTCCGTATTGGGCACTGTCCTCTGACTCATAGCTTTCTTCTGCGCCGAGAGGACCCTCCGGAATGCGATGCTTGTGGCGTACCTTTGACGGTGCGCCACATTTTAATTGACTGTGTATTACTTTTAGACTTGAGGGCAGACGTTGGATTGGCCAACGATCTGTCCCTCATTTTAAACAATGAGACCAGCAATGTGGCGAATGTTTTAAAATTTTGTGTGTTGGCCGGTCTAGCGCCTAAAATTTTAGGCAGATCGGCCTAGTTATAAACTGGATGGGTGGCCTTTTTACAGCCACCCATTCATGAGCATTGTTATTATTTTTTATATTGTTATGATTCATGTCTCGCTGGCCACTATACAGCTAGCGAGACTTGTAATGTTTTTAATTCTCTTTTAAAAATTTCTTGGCCCCTTTACAGCCATCCAGTTTTTGTCAGGTTTAAAGTACCAGTGGCTTCTTTAAAGCCACGCCTAATTTTATGATCTATTTTATTTGCTGTCTGTATGGCCGACCCCTTTACAGTCGACCATGCAGACAGTATTTTAGAACTTTCTTAAGCCACAGTTTTAGCTGGTAATTGTTAGGGCGCTAATGACCCCGCTGTCGACGCGCCCTAAAACAACAACAACAACAACAACAACAACAACAACAACACAACCGGCATAGGCGGCTGAGTGCGATAGGCCGCAGTTAGCGCATGTTTGCGTCGCTTCGCGTGGGCCGCTACATTGTTTGACGCTGTGTTGTTGCCCACAGCGTACGCAACGCCCTGCTGCGCTGCAGTTCTTGGCTTGGTGCGAGAACCCTTGACATCGGTAGCACTGTTGCAGTGCGGTTGGCGGGCGTTTCTTGGGCTTTACCCGGACCTCCTGGCCGAGTAGCTTCTTCACTTGGAGGGCTGCTGTGGCAGGAGGGTCTGCGGTGAAGGCGACGAGAGGGAGCCGCTCCTCGGTGCCCGGCTTCACCATGGGGACGACGTCCCTCACAGTTACCCCGTGCTCCTTGAAGCCAGTGACGACCTCCTCTGTCGTTGTAGTTTCTGGCAGCCCGTGGACTACCAGTCGGCGTGGCTTTCCCGCATGCTTGGTGGCATATGGTATGCCATCGCTGTCTAGTAGCTTGAGGACGTTTTCGTGGTCGGACTGGCTGGAACAGTTAACCAGAAGTCCGTCCGCGGTAGGCAACGTGAAGATCGCCAGTTCGGTCTCCTCCCACAGCTTGAGCGATATCGCTTCAATGTTCTTGGTTGTACAGACGATGATATGCTGCGTCGGGCCTCTGGCGATGGGCGGCTCATCGTCGCTGCAGTCGACAGGATGGCCGCTCTCGCCCTTGGACGACTCGGTACTGTCGTCTGCTGGTGCTGCTGTGGTTGTTGAGGATGGTGATGTCGGAGATTGCATGCGCTTTGCGGCTTCTTGGAAGTAGGTGGTTCCCAAATTCGACCTCGCTTCTAGGTTTTTTACCCCAACCCCCACCCTCTCGATTAATGTGGAGGGGATTCTGTGGGCCTATCAGATCACGCCGTAATGCCGTCATCTTCCTTCGATGCGGTCATGCTAGTAGGGCGAGTCTGCTGTCTCGGCGTTCTACTTAGAGTGCATTGCCTGGCAACTCGGCGGTTTCGTATGCCCGCTGCTCCGCAATCAGCCGTTGGGTAATTGTTATGAAAACTGTTACAGTGGCCTGTGGTCACTACACATGAATGATTTTTTTCTACTACTCTTTTCACGGAAAACACTGCGGAAACTTGAACTTTGCTCTTCTGATACAGAATAACACATTCTTAAAGTTCGAACATTCTGCCGCGTTGTTTATATTAAAATTCTACACTGTTACTCACTTTTGCGGGTATGATGAGCTGGGAAGACAGGCGGGTTGGCTGCATATCTCGCGAACATGGCGACTCGTGAAGACATCAGCTGGGCAGGCGATGTGACCGCTGGAAACGGTTACATATCGGCTTTGGGCGTTGCCGCACATCAGCTGTTGAAAGCGTGGCGGCTGGCGTTGTCTGCTAGGCGGCTGCTGATGGGCTAAAGGTAGCGCCCTCTTGCGGTGGCGTCCCTAACTATTTATTGCTCCATGTGGCTCCGATAAACTTTGAGATATAACTGGAAACTTACTTTTGATGGCGATTAGTACAATTTTGTGTCCGTAATATTATAACTGAGGTAATGCTGTAGTATATTCCATGCTGGCTGAGATGGTAGGGGAGACTTTTGGCGTGGGAAGAACAGTTCGCTTCCCGCAAATTCTAGTGAGAAGGTGATCTCAAATAAATAAATGATTTAACCCAATTATTACCCTATATCAATGACACCAGTTTATTTGATCCTCTGTCGCGTGTTAGTGAACCTAGCGGAGACTTATATAATTACGACAGATGGATTTTGGATCCGTCCCGATAGCCGCCAGTAACCGGCACGATTACTGTATGTGACATGGTATCGAGAATCAGGTTAAATACTTATTTGATACTAGCAGTTAGTAAGTAAGCTCTGTAAATATCTATACTACCTTCTGTTAGCATTTTGGCAGACATCTGAATGAACACTTAGCATAATTTATTTATTTATTTGGCCTTCAGCCGTGCAGGCCATTTAGCCATTATCCATTTACATGATCAGATACATTACTGTCCTCCGTTACATAGTTCCTTGGGTATTTAGAATGAAAATTGCCTACTACATTATGTACATTTAAATATCAGGTCTACAAGGTACAAAATATACATTAGGATTTTCATGATGGGATTAGTCTGTTACAGTTATCAACACCGCTGTTTTTTAAGTCCATATTTCGGCCGTGCCGGCCACTTAGTCCTTACCCATGAACATGATTGAATACATTACAGTGTTCAGTTACATAGTTCCTTATATACTTAGAATGACAAATTGCCTACTACTTTATGTACATTTAAATGACGGTTTACCGGGTACATTATATACATTACAATTTTAATAAAACACAAGACACATTGATAGGATAAGTCTGTTACAGTTATCTACATTGCTGGTTTTTTTTTTTTTTTAAGTCCAGATTTCGGCTGTGCAGGCCACTTAGCCATTACCCATTTGCATGATTAAATACATTACAGTGGTCAATTACATAGTTCCTTATATACTTAAAATGACAAATTGCCTACTACATTATGTACATTTAAATTACCGTTGTACAGGGTACAATATATACATTACAATTTTAACAAAACATAAAACATAGTGATAGGAGAAGTCCGTTATAGTTATCAACACTGCTGTTTTATAAGTCGAGATTTCAGCCATGCATGCCATTTAACCATTATCCATTTACATGATTAGATACCTTACTGTGATGAGTTACATAGTTTCTTATATACTTATAATGACAAGTTGCCTCCTGCATTATGTACATTTTAATAGCAGCTTTAAAGGATAGATACCATAAAATTTTAGACTGTTACAATTATAAGTCCCTATTGATTTTTTGTAGAAAAGAGTACATGACGTAGAAAATTTTGTATTTGTTGGTGGCTAACAGAGTTGAAACATTTGTTGGTAGTTGCTGTTCCAGCTGTACCAGTTTCATGGTAAGGTTGTATTTTTTCGTAGTGGGCATCCAAAGAATATGTGGTTAACGTCTTCTTCCTGACCACATTCACAGTTTGCATCGTCAACCACGCCGATCCTATATAGATGCTTCTTGAAGCGTGCATGCCCAAATTTTAGTCGAGATATAGTGGTGTATAGTTTTCTGGGGCTTTGAACATTTTGGAACCATGTTTGTTTTACAATTCTCGGGTGTAGGCTTGCATAGTATTTCCCCTTCATGGTGGATGTATGTTTCCATTCTGTGTCCCAGTCTTTGTACAGTTTGTCTTATAATGTCGCCATTACCATAGATCCGACATGGGTATCGTTGTATGGGTAGTATTCCCAGTGACGGTTGCTTCCTTTGCCAGTTGGTCAGCTAATTCGTTGCCTCTACACCCATCATGTCCTTTCACCCAGGATAGCACTATTAGTTTATTTCTGTTTTCTAGGTCTATGATTACTTTTATGATTTCGTTTATAACTGGGTTATTACTTTGGTTTAAATGCTGGTTCTTTAAGGCCGTTAGCGCAGAGAGCGAGTCAGATAACACAATAATGTTATTATCCTCTAAATTGATGGCATATTTAAGGGCTTCTAGGATTGCCATTAATTCTGCTGTCATGATAGAGGTTTCCTTTGGCAATTTGAACGAGCCCTGTTCGATACTTTCCGGATTGATGAACGCACTTCCTGCACAATTGTTGTTTCTGGACCCATCTGTATATATACACCAGGCCGGGAGCCATTTATTCAGATTTTCCAAAATTACCTGTTTATTGCAATTTTCTTTGTTTATTGGAGTATTTACTGTTACTTCTTTGATTGTGTGCCATAGTGGTGATTCATAGCAATATAATTGTTTGCTTTTGCAGGCTTTGACACTTAGTGCTTTGGTGTCAAGGTAAGCCGAGACCAAAGGTGGTAGTCGTTTATGGCTCCAGTATTTTTCCGTTAGACAGTCTATTGCTAGTTTATTACCCGACAGCTGTTCCTGTTTCAGTACGAATTTAGCGGATAAGTAAGATCTGCTTAGGTGTAGTGGTGGTTCACTTGCTTCTGCACATAATGCATTCGTGGGTGTTGATTGCATCGCCCCCAGGCAGGTGCGTAGTACTCTATATTGCAGAACATCTAACCTAGCTAATGTACGCTCTGCAGCCGATCCATATCAGATGCATCCATAATCAAAATGTGGCCTGACTAAGGATGTGTACAGCATCAGTGCAATTGGTGGGCTTGCTCCCCACTTTAATCCTGTTACCGCTCGAATCAGGTTATTGGCTGAACAAACTTTCTTCTCTATTTGTATAACGTGTTGACCCCATTTAAGTTTATTATCTATTATTAGTCCAAGATATTTCACGCTATTCTTTACTGAAAGATTGTAAGGTCCAAGCGTCATGCTAGTTATTTGTGGTATTCTATGGCGGGTAAATATACATACTGAACTTTTGTTGATTGATATTTCTTGTCCATTTGCAAACAACCACTGTATCAGTCTTAGCATCGCTTCATTTAATATTTTCTGACAATTTTCGATGCTTGTGCCCACTGTATAAATACAGATGTCATCGGCGTATTGTAGAACTATGACCGACTGCGGCATTATTTTGTGTAGGTCAGCTGTATAGATATTAAAAAGCAATGGAGACAAAACTGATCCCTGGGGTACACCTTGACTACATTTTCTTGGTCCCAAACTGATGGTTTTCCACTGCAGTTGTCAGTCGTGAACCGACAGTGAAACGGTTAACACCTGCTAACGTGCTCTTCCTACAGTCGTTAGGCTATACCGTAAACAATGGATGAACTACTTGATATAACTCTTAGTGTGGAATTTGACGAGTCAGTGACTCGTAAACAGTTCCTGACTCATCAACCGCATACTCCATCCACATTTAATAACAATGACGAGATTCGAATACCTATTCAGAACCAAGATACATATACAGTGCCAAGTGAAAGTTACCTGCATATTGATGGTAGATTGGTCAAAGAAGATGGAACGGGAGCAACAAATTCACTTCTCACAACCAATGCTATTGCATTTCTGTTTGAAGAAATTCGTCTAGAACTTAATGGACATGAAAGTGATCGAAATAGAAACGTTGGCATCACAAGCACAATAAAGACGCTAATTTCTGGCGATCCTCAACAAATTGGGGTGCTGAACAATGCAGGATGGAGTCCACGCGATCTTGTGGATGGTCACTTTGATGTATGTATACCATTGAGTATGCTTTTAGGTTTTTGTGAAGACTATAAAAGGATACTTGCAAATGTAAAACAAGAACTAGTACTGATTCGTGCTAGGGATGACACAAATTCATACATACAAGCCAATGCAAATCCTCAAAACAGCAAATTCAGCCTTAGTAAAGTCGCGTGGGTGATGCCGCACGTGCAAGTAGGCGACAGAGAGAAACTAGCTTTGCTTAAGATTGTTGAAAATGGGAAACCACTACGTATTCATTTCAGAAGTTGGGACCTTCTTGAATATCCTGTACTCCCCGTAAGCAAGACAAAAGTTTGGACTTTGAAGACAACAACCCAACTGGAGAAACCTAGGACAGTAGTTCTGTGTTTTCAAATAAATAGGAAACGTAACACAGAAATAAGTGCAGCTGAGTTTGACCACTGCCACCTCCGTAATGCCAAAGTTTTCCTAAACGAGGTAGCGTTTCCTTACGAGAACATGAGTTAAGAAAAACAGAACAACTGTACTGTATGACAAGTATGCCAGATTCAAGCAGTCTTACTATGAACAAGATCATCCCTCACCACTACTAAAACGCGAAGAATTTGATGCAACTGCATCTCTAGTTGTAATTGACTGTTTACAACAAAATGAAACAGTGAAGACAGGACCTGTAGATATACGTATGGAATTTGATAGCAGTGAAAATTTCCCTGCCTACACGTCTGCATACTGCTTGATCTTGCACGATCGTGTTGTAGAATACGTACCTCTAACTGGTGTGGTGCGGAAGCTGACCTAAAATAGGATAGCACCCCTACATTCCAGCTCATTACCATGCCGACCATCTTCCTGGATGCATAGGGCTTCAAGACGAAGGACGGTGTCTTCATTTTCAAAGAAGTTGCTGTATGTGTAATACGATCTGACAATATCATCGCTACACATTGCATTTCTGTATCTTCACCATCACGTGGAGGTGATGAGCCAACAGTCAGATGATTGACAAATAATTACCATGGAATACCTTGGAACACTGATGGTGTAACCTTCAGTAAACTATGTACTATTCTACATGCAATCACCAATGAAGATGACTCCATTATTTACGTTAAAGGACGAGAGAAGGCTCGATGGTTCCAGAAAATTATCCGCAAGAAAGTCTGCTACAACATAGAAGATTTAGGATGCCCGCCACTACAAGAACTCAAGAAAAATAATTTGATCAAACTTTGTAAAGCTCATTTATTTTGTAATGCTATGTGCGCAGCTGAAAATGTATTTTTAATTGCCCAATGGTGGGTGAAATAAAAAGAAATAAAATCAAATAATATATGTTATTTTATTCAGACATTTCACATACATGTAGTTAATAAGGTCCACAAACATCATATCCAGGTTCATAATTCTTAATTACAATATTATTTACATCATCAGATACTAACAAATTTTTATATGCAATGAGTTCAAGTCTTAATTGCGCGTAATCCAATGATGAACTGGGTGTCACTTGAGCTACTCGAACATTATGAATGTGCATGTCAATCAGTTTTTGCACTGTAGCCATATTGAAGTCTCGTAGCACTTTATTAGCTAGAATGTCCACAAACTCAGTATAATATCTTGCCACCAAGTAGCCCCACTTCTGCTTGATGGTCAAAGCGTTGGTCACGGCCGGCTGCGCGTCGACGAAGTTCCTCCAAGTAGACGGGCCGAAGAAGACGCCGCTGGCAGGATCGTCATTAAGGTGGAAACAAACAGTCTTCACCCCGGCAATCGTTCGGCATGAGACGGTGTGCTCACCAAGTGAGATGCTGTCGGTGCCGGCGTTGAATAACTCGGACACTACGTCCAATTCCAGCATCAGGACGTTCTATTCGTAGTATGTTAAAACAATTTTATTGTGTCCTACTTTTTCGAGAACAACAACAGGTTCAAACTCGTGTTTGGACGTTAACCCTATCGTCAAACGTTTCGAGTCACCAGCGTTGAGTTGGTGCACAGAGGAGAACAACAACACTAGACGAGGCATAGCTGCAAACTGATGAGAAAGAGGTAGGCGTGTGGTTTATAAAGCGGCCTGCACACCAAGATAATTACGGTGAGAGCGGCGCCGGCGTGGCTGCAGGAGGCGCGGCGCGCGACCTACAAAGATAATGACGGCAAGAGGCGCCGTCGTGGCTGCAGGGGGCGTGGCGCGTGACCTACAAAGATAATTACGGTGAGAGCGGCGCCGTCGTGTCTGCAGGGGGCGTGGCGCGTGACCTACAAAGATAATGACGGTAAGCGGCGCCGTCGGGGCGCGTGATCTACAAAGTGTCAGGTAGATAATGACAGGGCGGTGGCGCCCAATTATAGGCCAGAGGCCGCACAGTCGGCCGGGCGCCTAATTATAGGGGAAGCGGCCTGCACACCAAGATAATGACGGTAAGTGGCGCCGTCGTGTCTGCAGGGGGCGTGGCGCGTGACCTACAAAGAGCCCCGGCAGCCAAGTAGATAATGAAGGTAAGCGGCGCCGTCGGGGCGCGTGACCTACAAAGAGCCAGGTAGATAATGACAGGGCGGTGGCGCCTAATTATTGGGGAAGCGGTCGCAGGGGGGTGGGGCGGGGCGCGTGACCTATTTGAAGTGAAATCCCCATTTATATACTACTGTCATCGTTTAAAATAAGGGACAGATCGTTGGCTAAGCCAACGTCTGCCCTTAAATCTAGAAACAATACACATTCGGTTAAAATGTGGTGTACCCTCAAAGGTACGCCACAGGCATCACATTCCGGAGGGTCCTCTCGGCGTAGAAGGAAACTATGAGTTAGAGGAGAGTGCCCTATAAAGAGGCGTGTAAGGAGAACCTCATCCCTCCTCGCCCGCTGCTCCACCGCTGAACGGTCGGTACGACCAGCCGGAGCTTGTTATGCTCAACTTCCAGCCACTGCCTCTGCCAAACATCAAAAACAAATCTCTTCGCCGCCGTGGTAAGGTCTGACTTTGGGACCGGTTGAAAGTCAGTTCTGACCTTGTTGCAGGCTTACTTGGCAGCTTCATCAGCTGCCTCGTTCCCCCTGATTCCCACATGGCCGGGTAACCAGCAGAATACAACCTCCTTCCCACAGGACTGGAGGGAAAGGAGGGCGTCCTGGATGTCCTGGACTAGACGGTCTGCTGGGTACATAGTTGCTAATGCCTGAATACAACTGAGGGAACCACAGCATATGAGGTACTTCCTGTCGCGGTGCGCCTTCATATGCTGGAGCGACTTTTGCAGGGCATAGCACTTCGCATTGTAAACACTGCACCTGCTATCCAGCTTGTATTTGTAAGTCGCTCGAGGGAACACTACTGAACACCCTACACTGTTAGCCTGCTTAGACCCATCCGTATACACCGGGGTAAACGTGTGACGCTTATTTAAAATGTCTCTAAAAATATTATTAAAAACACTGTCAGCGGTACATAGTTTACTATACCGAGACAGGTCTAAAATTATTCTGGGCCTCTTTAAAAGTCAGGGAGGAGATTTACTCCTACCCTGGTGATAAAAGGAGGGGAGCTCGAATCCGTATTGTTCTAAAATTGCCTTTGTACGGTAGCTGAAAGTTTTAGTGGCTCCTTGCCGATTGGTATAGAGCCTTTCGTAGTTGGGTGTAGAACTATGTCGTACACTGGACTGCCAGGTGTTATGGCAACATGCAGGTAGTGTCGCACCATAAGGAGTCGCCAGCGTCAGAACAAATGCTGACAATAGGGCTGGTGCGATATGCACCCGTGGCGAGCCCGAATTCCAGCATGGTGGACACTATCCCGTATACAGAGATTGCTGTCCCACGCCGAACCATATACGAAACAGCCGTATTCCATCCGTGACCGTACAAAGGCTCTGTAAAATTGTAGCAGGCAGGAGCGGTCAGCGCCCCATGACCAGCCACACAGACATTTTAAAACATTTAGTGCTTTTGAGGCTCTGGCTTTCACATCTTTGAGATGTGGTAGCCAGGTTAACCTGTTTTCTAAAATGAGGCCCAGAAACCGAACTGTTTCGGTACAACGTAAAATGGTATTTCTCAAGGTAAATTGGGGCTCTGATAAAAGGCTTCAGCTACGATTAAATACAGACCAGGTTTTCTCGGCATAGAAACGAAAACCTATGTGCACTGACGATTCACCCAGCCTGTTCAGCGCGAGTTGCAGCTGACGCTCGGAGCTTCTCAGGCTGGACGATGCAATAAAAATTAAAAATCATTCACATATAAGGAGTACCGTATGGGACTCCTTATAACACTTAAAATGCTATTTATCGCAATAGCGAAACGGGTCACCCTTAAAACTAACCCTTGAGGAACACCGTTTTCCTGAATAAAAAGGTCAGACACTTCACTACCGACTCGGTACCGGAAGCAACGACCAGATAAAATAATTTTTAAAGCGGGGTAGGTTACCTCTAACACCCCATTCGTGCAACTGTTTTAAAATAACATGCTGCCAGGTAGTATCGTAGGCCTTCTCAAGATCGAAAAAGTCACCTACAAGGTGTTGGCTGTGGATAAACGCATCCTGTATTGCCGCCAACAGGAGGATCAGGTTATCCAAGGTGGAACGTGACTTCCTGAATCCACACTGAAAGCGGCTCAGCAGATTACGGGATTCAAGACACCAGACGAGGCGGCGGTTTACCATCCTCTCCAGTGTTTTACCCACGCAGCTAGTCAAGGCAATACTACGACAACTACCTGGCAGCAATTTGTCTTTCCCAGGTTTTAAAATAGGACTTAGTGTTGCTTCTTTCCACGAGTCGGGGAAGTGTCCTCTGGTCCAGATATCGTTAAAAATATCCAGAAGGTACTCTTTAGCATCTTTGCTTAGGTGCCTCAGCATCTGGAACTGATCAGGGCTTGGAGTAGTGTCATTTGCGCTGTTTAGCGCCGACTCCAGTTCCCAAAACGCAAATGGGCAGTTGTAGTGTTCGACGAATCGAAGCACAGTGGGCGCCTCTCGGCAGCAACTCTTTGCGCTGAAACCGAGGGTCAAAGTTAGCGGACGAAGTGATGGCGGCAAAGTTCTCCGCCATCAGCTGCGCTATGCTTCGTTCGTCGGTTTTTACACGTCCTTGATCCAGTAATCCAAATACTGGTGGGCGGGAGTACCTTCTAGCTATACGACGGATGGGCTCACATACTTTGGATGATGGTGTGGAACGATTTATTGTGCTCACATAGGCCTGCCATGAGCTTTCCTTGCTCTGCTTAATAACACGACGCTCCTTTGCTCATGCATTACGGAACGCTGCCAGGTTGTCGGAAGTTGGCTGCGATCTAAAACGACGCAACGCCCGTCTACGACCCTGAATAGCGGAACGACATTTGTCGCTCCACCAGGGTACGGGCGTCCTTCGCAGCGATCCAGAGGTTTTCGGCATGAAGACGTCAGCTGCCTGGTGAATCACTTCGGTAAAGTGATTCACCCTTTCTTCTACGTCGTAATACTCGTAAAGAGTAATAGAGTGGCAGTAGAGTTGCTAGTCGGCTTTGCTAACGTTCCCCCCGCAGGGGCCTGGTACGCAAGTGCCAGGTACGGGTTTGGCGAACCCGCGGTGCCCGAGCTGGAAACTTGTGAGCGCCGCAAGTTTCCCACACCGTAAACTCCTACCATGCTTCAACGACCACCGTAGGGCGTGGCGGTGGAACGTTGTGTGCCTAGGAGAACGGGGATCTTGGCTTCATCGCCCGGATCGCGAGGACGGTACAAACCTCTATAAAAAACCCCTTAACCTCAAGGTCGGATACGTGCCGAGGAGGTGCATGGGTGAGAGGCAGATCACTCGCTAACGTACAACCTCAGGGGCACCTGCGCACCCCTGTTGTATTAGCGCTTCTTTTTAAACTGGTTTTACTCGTGGGACCAAAATTAAGTCTTTCACAAAAACCACCAAACCCTGCGGTACGGGTGTGCCGCAGGCTAAAATAAATACACCCAATTCTAAGAAGCGGGTGAGGGTAGATAGCCCCCCCGCTTCGGAAAATAACAGTAGCGGAAAAGTTTGTTCACTCCCGAACGCTTTTATTGTAATGCCAAGGATGGAAGGGACCTTCGAAAAAGTTTCATCCTTTTACATTTCGAAGGGGTTGGAGGGTCTGGTAGGGACCCTGAATTCGGTGAAAAAACTGAGGAACGGGACGCTGCTGCTGGAAACTACAACCAGTAGGCAAGCTACCCAACTCCTTAACTGTGAGAAGCTCGGGGAGTTCGCAGTCAATTGCGAACTCCACAAATCCCTGAATAGTTCCAAAGGCGTTGTCACCTGCCGTGACTTGATTGACATAGGGACCGAGGAACTCGTTAACGAGGGGAAGGAGCAAAAAGTGGTAGAGGTACGTCAGATCACACGAAGGGTTAATGGCAGTATTGAAAAGACTGCCACCTTCGTCCTGACGTTTGACACTCCAGTTCTACCAAAGAACATCAAAGCAGGCTACATCAACCTGAACGTCCGTCCGTATGTTCCGGACCCGATGCGCTGTTTTCAGTGTCAGCGGTTCGGACATACGACGGCATGATGTAAGGGCAACCCCACCTGTGGAAATTGCGGCAAAGGGGCACATGAGCCGGGTGCCAGTTGTACGCTACCACAGGTGTGCGTCAACTGCTCTGGATCGCACCCGGCCTGGAGTAGAGAGTGTCAAGTGTATCTTGAAGAGCGCAAGATACAGGAGCTGAAGACCAAAGAGCGGATTCCCTATGGGGAAGCTAAAAAGAAAGCCAAGTCGCTCGCCGCTCCAATCTTTGGGACTACTTTTGCAAAGATGGCTTCAGCTCCAGTCAGGAAGCAGAGTGCTGCTACCCAGACGTCCTTCGCAGTCATGAGCACGAGTACTTCGTGCTCATGTCAATGCAAATGCGGTGCTAAATCCGCTAAGGTCGTTACGTCTAAGACCGCAGACGTTGGTAGCAGCACGTCTGACACCTCGACCACACCAGCAGCAGTAACAACTATTCCACCAGCACCAACAGTAGCAGTCAACCTAAAGGCACCTCCTATTCCTCCTCACACTGGAGCGATACCACCTGCTACCAGCGCCAATGGAGGTGACCAGAAGATCCGTGGTCGGAAATTTAGACAGACAGACCCGACCCAATTTGTTAAGTCCCCCTCTTCGTCTCCTCTCAGACTGCCCAGCAGTAAGGACGGGAAAAGGCAGAGGAAGAAAAAGAAAAAGAATGGGGAGGAATTTGAAGAGTCCTCTGGGTCGGAGATGTCTGTCTCCGTTCCTGGTCAGGATGAAACTGAGATGCTGGTGGACGAGTTTGGTCCCGTTCCTCAGCAGGAAGTGACCGATGACCCACCCGATCCGGGGCGGGTGAGGCTAAATAGGTAAGGATGGCTCCCATACTCCAATGGAACATTAATGGTTTTATGGCTCACAAAGAAGAGTTACAGCTCTTAGCACGGTCTGATCCATTGTGTCTCTCCCTGCAAGAGACACATTTCAGACCAGTTCACCAACCCGTGCTAAGAGGTTATGACGTGTACCGTAAGGACGATACCGAGGGTGATCGAGCGAAGGGGGGAGTGGCAGTGTTTGTTCGGAACACTGTCCACTCCGAACCTGTAGCTCTCACCTCTCCTTTACAAGCAGTAGCTGTTAAAATATTCGGACCGGTGGAACTGACCGTATGCTCCATATACCTACCGCCGGGATCACCGGTTGACTATGGTCAGCTGGCTGATATTACACGGCAAATCTCCCGGCCTTTTCTCCTATTGGGAGACTTTAACGCGCACAATGCGTTGTGGGGTTCGACCACCAACTGCCCCAGAGGTCGGGAGATTTGTAGATTATTGGAGCTGGAGGATGTATGCATCCTAAACACCGGAGAAATGACACACTTCACTACTGCTACCGGTACGTCCTCTGCCATTGATCTTTCTCTTTGCTCTCCTTCAATTGCGGACTCCGTGCGCTGGGAGGTGGATCGTGACCTCCATGGAAGCGACCACTTCCCAATTTGGTTGCACGTTGAGACTGAACGTCGCGAAAGCATTACGACACGGAGATGGAATATCAGCAAAGCTGACTGGCAGCTTTATAGCCGGTCAGTCATTTTTGAGCATCGCCAGAATATTGAAGAAAAGGTGAAACATCTTACAGATGTGATTCATCGGGCGGCTGATATCTCCATTCCTGGCGGCTCTGGAACGCTGCGCAGAACGCGCGTCCCCTGGTGGAACGACGAATGTCGTTCCGCTATTCAGGGTCGCAGACGGGCCCTGCGTCGGTTTAGGTTGCATCCGACACCTGACAACCTCGCAGCGTTCCGAATTGCTAGAGCCAAGTCGCGTCGTATTATTAAGGAGAGCAAAAGAAGGTCATCGCAGACCTTTGTGAGCACCATTAATCGTTCCACATCGTCAAAAAAAGTATGGGAGTCAATCCGCCGTATATCTGGGAGGTACTCTCGACCGCCAGTATCTGGATTACTGGATCAAGGGCGTGTAGTCACAGACGATCGAAGCATAGCGCAGCTGATGGCAGAACACTTCGCTGCCATCACTTCGTCTGCTGGATTGGACCATCAGTCCCAGCAACGTAGAATATCTGCTGAAAGGCAAGCCATTTGCTTCGACTCGTCTGATGTGCAGCAATACAACAGCCCATTTTCATCTTGGGAGCTGGAGTCTGCTTTAAACAGCGCCAAGGACACTGCACCAGGGCCTGACCAGATCCAGTACCAGATGCTGAGGCATCTTAGCAAAGATGCTAAAGAGTACCTCCTGGGTATTTTTAATGATGTTTGGACCGAAGGACACTTCCCCGACTCGTGGAAAGAAGCAACGTTAATTCCGATTTTAAAACCAGGAAAAGACAAGTTGTTGCCAGGTAGTTATCGCAGCATCGCCTTAACGAGCTGCGTTGGGAAGACACTAGAGCGGATGGTGAATCGCCGCCTCGTTTGGTGTCTTGAGTCCCGTAAGCTGCTGACCCGTTTTCAGTGTGGATTCAGGAAGTTCCATTCCACCACGGATAACCTGATCCTACTGGAAGCGGCAATTCAAGACGCTTTCATCCGCAGCCAACACCTAGTTGGTATATTTTTTGACATCGAAAAGGCATACGATACTACCTGGCGACATGTTATTTTAAAACAGTTATATGAATGGGGATTTAGGGGAAATCTACCCCGTTTTTTAAAATCATTTTTATCGCGACGTTGCTTCCGGTACCGAGTCGGTAGGGAAGTGTCCGACATTTTTATTCAGGAAAACGGTGTTCCTCAAGGATCAGTTTTAAGTGTGACTCTTTTTGCCATAGCAATTAATAGCATCTCAACTGTTATAAGGAGGCCCATCCGGTTCTCCTTATACGTTGACGACTTTTTAATTTTTATTGCATCGTCTAGCTTGATAAGCGCTGAGCGGCAGCTGCAGCTCACGCTGAACAGGCTGGATGAATGGTCAGCACACACCGGATTTCGTTTCTCTGCTGAGAAAACCCGGTGTGTGCTTTTTAGCCGCAGTAGAAGTCTTTTAGCAGAACCTCATCTCACCTTGAGGAACACCGTTTTAAGTTTTAGCGAAACTGTTCGGTTCCTGGGCCTCATTTTTGACACTCGGCTTACTTGGCTGCCACATCTTAAAGATGTTAAAGCCAGAGCCTTGAAAGCGCTTAATGTTTTAAAGTGTCTGTGTGGCAGGTCGTGGGGCGCTGACCGCTCCTGCCTGCTACAGTTTTATAGAGCCTTTGTACGGTCGCGGTTGGAGTACGGTTGCATTGTCTACGGTTCGGCACGGGACAGCTACCTCCGTATTCTGGATAGTGTCCACCATGCAGGAATTCGTCTCGCCACAGGTGCATACCGCACCAGTCCGATACCCAGCATTTGCGCTGAGTCTGGCGAGCCGCCGCTTTCCATCCGCCGGCGTCTCCTCATGGTGCGACACTATATACATATTGCCACAACTCCTGGCAGTCCCGTGTACGACGTAGTTATTCATCCCAACTTTGAGCGGCTATATACCAACCGTCAAAGAGCAACTAGACCGTTCAGCTACCGTACAAAGGCTATATTGGAGGAATATGGCTTTCAGATGCCCTCTTTTTATCACCAGGGTTGGAGTAAATCTCCTCCCTGGCTTTTGAAGAGGCCCAAAACAGTTTTAGAATTGTCGCGGTACAACAAGCTGTGTACCGCCGACAATGTTTTTACCCGTACATTTAGCCATGTTTTAAATCAGTTTCGCGATTTTACCCCGGTATACACGGATGGGTCTAAGCAGGCTAACGGAGTTGGCTGCTCTGTAGTGTTCCCTCGAGCGACTTATAATTACAAACTAAATAGGTGTTGCAGCGTGTACACTGCAGAGTGTTACGCTTTGCTAAAGTCGCTCCAGCATATGAAAGTAAGTCGCAGCATGAAGTACATCATATGCTGTGATTCCCTCAGCTGCATCCAGGCCATGGGAAGCATGTACCCAGCAGATCGTCTTGTCCAGGACATACAGGACACCCTCCGATCCCTCCAATCTTCTGGAAAGGAGGTCATATTCTGCTGGGTACCTGGTCATGTGGGAATCAGGGGGAACGAGGCAGCTGATGAAGCTGCCAAGTTAGCCTGCAACAAGGTCCGAATTGACTTTGATCCGGTCCCAAAGTCTGACCTTGCCTCGGCGGTGAAAAGATTTGTTTCCGACGTTTGGCAGAGGCAGTGGCTGGAGGTAGAGCATAATAAGCTCCGGCTGGTCAAACCGACCGTTCAGCCGTGGAGCAGCTCCTTCCAGCGGGCGAGGAGGGATGAGGTTCTCCTGACTCGTCTCCGTATAGGGCACTGTCCTCTGACACATAGTTTTCTCTTCCGCCGGGAGGACCCTCCGGAATGTGATGCTTGTGGCGTACCTCTTACAGTGCGCCATATTTTAGTTGATTGTGATGTGTTTTTAGACTTAAGGGCAGACGTTGGCCTGGCGAACGATCTGGCCCTTATTTTAAACAATGAGACCAGCAGTGTGGCGAGTGTTTTAAAATTCTGCGTATTGACCGGTCTAGTGCCTAAAATTTTAGGCAGATCGGCCTAGTTTTAAGATGGATGGGTGGCCCCTTTACAGCTACTCATCCATTTGCATTGTTTTTAATTTTTATATTTTTAAATTCCTTTTCGCTGGCCACTATACAGCTGGCGAAAGATGTAGTGTTTTTAATTATTTTGGGACCCTGTATGGCCACTTTACAGCCATTCAGGTGATGCACGGTCTTGTGTTCTGGTGGCCCCTTTTCTAAGCCACGTTTTATATTTGTGAATTATTTTATTTGCTGTCTGCATGGTCGACCCCTTTACAGTCGACCATGCAGTCAGTATTTTAGTACTTTGAGTCACAGTTTAGGCTGGTAATTGTTAGGGCGCTAATGACCCCGCTGTCGACGCGCCCTAAAACAACAACAACAACAACAACAACAACAACCGGAATGTGATACCTGTGGCGTACCTATGACGGTGCGCCACATTTTAGTTGATTGTGTTGCGTTTTTAGACTTGAGGGCAGACGTTGGCCTTGCCAACGATCTGGCCCTTATTTTAAACAATGAGACCAGCAGTGTGGCGAGTGTTTTAAAATTTTGTGTATTGGCCGGTCTAGTGCCTAAAATTTTAGGCAGATCGGCCTAGTTTTTAGATGGACGGGTGGTCCCTATACAACCACCCTTCCATGTGCATTGTTTTCAATTTTTATATTTTTAAATTCCTTTTCGCTGGCCACTATACAGCCAGCGAGAGATGTAGTTTTTTAAATTATTTAGTGACCCTGTATGGCCCCTTTACAGCCATTCAGGTTGTGTACGGGTCCTGTGTACTAGTGGCCCCTTTTCTAAGCCACGTTTTATATTTGTGAATTATTTTATTTGCTGCCTGTATGGTCGACCCCTTTACAGTCGACCATGCAGACAGTATTTTAATACTTTTTTTAAGCCACAGTTTAGGCTGGTAATTGTTAGGGCGCTAATGACCCCGCTGTCGACGCGCCCTAAAGCAACAACAACAACAACAACAGCTAACGTTCCATTTGCGTCGGTTATTCCCTCCTCCGCACTCTAACTCTACGTGCATCTATATTGGGAAGTGGTCGCTTCCATGAAGGTCGCGATCCACCTCCGAATGCACGGAGTCCGCGATTGAGTGGGAGCACAATGAAAGGTCGATGGCAGAGGAAGATCCGGAAGCAGTGGTGAAATGGGTCATTTCACCAGTATTGAAGATGCATATTTCCTCTTGCTCCATTAATCTGCCAACCACTCGGCCTCTGTGGCAATCGGCGTTCGAGCCCCACAACGCACGATGTGCGTTGAAGTCTCCTAGGAGGAGGAATGGACGTGTGAGCTGCCGCAAAATGTCGAGTAGGTCGTCATACTCGACGGGTGCATTAGGTGGCAGATATATGGAGCATACGGTCAGTTTAATGTGGCTGTGTATTCTCACTGCCACTGCTTGTAGATGAGAGGTGAGAGTAATAGGTTCGGAGTGGATAGTGTTTCGAACAAATACGGCCACTCCGCCCTTCGCTCGATTACCCGCGGTATCGTCCTTTCTATAGATGTCATAACCTCTTAGCACAGGATGGTGGTTTGGTCTAAAATGTATCTCCTGTAAACAGAGACACAATGGATTAGACCATGCTAAGAGTTGGACTTCCTCGTTGTGAGCCTGAAAGCCATTTACTTTCCATTGTAGTATGGGAGCTATCTCACCTATTCAACCTCACCCGCCCCGGGTCGGGTGGGTCATCGTCCCGTGACAGCATTACCTCGTCTTCATTATCCAAAGACGACTCTCGTTATAAGACCTCAGAGTCTAGCGGACTTTTCTTCCTCCGAGGCCTTTTCCCCTTCTTTAACTTTCCAGAGAGGGATCTGGGAGGAGAAGTCGGAGGGGATGCCACAAACATAGTGGGGTCCGTCTACCTAAATTTCGGACCCCTAACCTTCTGCACTGTTTGCCATCCGCTACTGGCTGATTGCGTTGCCGTTACTTCTGTTGCAGATGCTTTTTCTGCTATGGGGACCACTTGCTGTAGCGGATGACTGTGCTTTTGATGGAGGAACCATTGAACCCGCTGTCTTTGTGATTGAGGATGCAGAGGTGTTCCTACCAACATCCACGGTCTTCGATGTAATGACCTTGGTTACACTGGAGCCGCATTTGCATTGACATGAGCACGTTGTACTTGTGCCCATGTCTGCAAAGGACGTCTGTGTAGCAACACTCTCTTTCCTGACGTGTGTTGACAAGGTTTTGGCGAAGCTTGTAGCGAAGACAGGTGGCGCAAGCGCCTTAAACCTCTTTTTCGCCTCGCCATGTGATAGACGTTCCTTGGTTTTCAACTAACCTTTTCCTCATCAAGGTACACTCGACACTCCTTGCTCCTGGCTGAATGAGACCCAGAGCAGTGTACACACACCTGTGGGAGAGAACAACTAGTGCCTGGCTCATGTGCGCCCTTTCCACATTTCCCACAGATGGGGTGGCCCTTACACGTCGCCGTCGTATGCCCGAAACGCTGGCACTTAAAGCAGCGCATAGGTTCTGGGACATACGGACGGATATTCAAGTTTAGATAGCCAGCTTTGATGGCTTAGGGCAACGTTGGAGTGTCGAACGTCAGGACGAAGGTGGCTGTCTTTTCCAGACTGCTGTTAACCCTTCGTGTGATCTGACGAACCTCGACCACATACTCTGTTGACCACTCCTTAAGGAGTTCCTTGGTAGTAATGTCAATTAGGTCACGGCAGGTGACCACGCCTTTACTTGAGTTCAGAGTTTTGTGGAGTTCGCATTTTACTGCGAAGTCACCGAGCTTCTCACAGTTAAGGAGGAGGACAGCCTGCTTATTAGTAGATGTTTCTAACAGCAGGGTCCCGTTCCTCAGCTTTTTGACGGATTTTAGGGTATCCGCAATACCCTCAAGACCTTTTCAAAAGATCCCTCCACCCTACTCATTATGACGAAGGCATTATCCACTGTATAATCCTTCCTGTTACTCTTATTAGTTTCATGAGGAGGGCTTTCAACCCTCGCCCGCTTACCACCAACCCTTTTTTGGGCATTTAAGTGACATTTCCCCTCCGGGTTGCCCAAGCCACAGGAGGAGGGGTTAGGATTGGAATTATTACTCATTTGGTCCCACGAGTTCGGAGGAACTAAACGTCGAGTAACGTGGAGCCTCCGCATCACGCCACCAAGCCCAATACAACAGGGATGCGGCAAGTGCCCCTGAGGATGTACGCTAGTGGGTGGTTTGCCTCACCACCCATCCACCTCCTCGGCACGTTACTCACCTTGTGGTTGAGGTTTTTTTTTTATAGAGGTTTGTTCTGTCCTCGCAATCCGGGCGATGAAGCCAAGATCCCCATTCTCCTAGGCACACAACGTTTCACCTCCACGCCCTACAGTGGTCATTGAAGCATGGTAGGAGTTTACGGTGTGGGAAACTTTCAGCGCTCACAAGTTTCCAGCTCGGGCACCGCGGGTTCGCCAAACCCGTACCTGGCGTTGTTTCCGTTACCGAGTCGGTAGGGCAGTGTCAGAAGTTTTTATCCTAGAAAATGGTCTTCTTCAGGGGTCAATTTTAACTATTATACTTTTCGTTATTGTGATTAACAACATCTCAAAAGTAATGATGTGTCCGATAAGTTGATGATATTTTAATAATAATAATTATTATTGTCCATCATCTAGCCTGAGAAGCGCTGAGCGCCAGCTGCAGCTCATGCCGAACAGTCTGGATGAATGGTCAGTGTATTATGGTTTTCGATTTTCTCCTGAGAAATCCCAGTGCGTACTTCTTACTCGATCTCGTAGCTGTTTACCAGAACCTCGTCTTACCCTGAGGAACACCGTTTTGGGTTTTAGCGATAGTATTCGCATTCTGACCCTCATATTTGATGATAGGTTAAGTTGGCTACCACATCTAAAAGATGTGAAAGCCAGAACCCTAAAACCGCTCAACGTCTTAACACTAGAACCACCGGAACTAGTACTATACTTAGAACTGCCGATGTGGTCAAAGTGACCACTATCTTTTTAATTGCATGCTGTTCTGATTAATGTAAATATTAATGATCTTGATAACAATTTATCACTTTAATTACATTTATTAACAGTATCACTGTATTTTAAAACAAAAATGGGAACATAATATTACTAAAATTAAAGAGCATAGTTCACAATATTTATCTGCAACCATACTAAATGTATTACAGTAGTTTTAAAATTAATAGAAATTAATCATACTGGAGAAACTAAGTACCCATGAATATGTTAAGAGAAAGAACAATCATATGATATGACTATGTATAGTACCTAATCCTACTTACAAGCATTACAAACTACTGTCTTTATTACTTTATATGTATACGGCCCACAAACATATCTCTTGCATTTACTGCACACTTCATTTGTCTTGTTTCTGCATTTCCTCGTTTGGCATAGTTTTCTAACTTTCGTAGGAATTTCCGCTTCTCCTCTTTCTTCATCACCATCTTCCTTTTCTTCCTTTTCCTTTCCTTTCCTTGTCATCCTTTCCTGATTTCTGATTTCCATATAGTCTCTACGTAATTCTTCTGCTAGATTTAGGATGAAATTCCTCCTACTTATCTTGATCCCTGTCACTAGCTTGAAAATGATCCATGCGTTGATGGCTGCTAAATCAAGGATATTGTGAAATACGTGGACAGGCCATCGACGAGTACAAGCGCGGACAGAATACTTCCTCGTCATCTGATCCAAGACATCTACAGCAAATTTTGTGCTATTGTAGAAGCTCACTGTTTCGGGAAGGTGTTTAGAATTATTTTGTATTTCAACATCTGTATGCATGGTACTATACAGAAGAACATTTTTGTTCTTTTTCCCCTTGGTAAACAGTCAGAGTACCACCTTCCCGTTTCAAGAGAACAGACGTATAAAGAGGAGTTTTCATTTTTTTTACAGTGTTTGGAATTTCTTTTCTTGCACGGTTGATAGTGCCCACAAGACTAGTTTTCTCTTTTCCCAGTCTCTCCCCAAGTGTGACCGTAGTGAAAAAATTATCAGTAGTCACATTTCGACCCTTATTGCGATATGGAGCTACCAACTTCATTACTACTTGTTCTGGAAGTTTCTCATTAGGTGCCCTCTGTTCGTTCTGTCCCACATAAGGGAACCCATTACAAAGATATTTTGTTTCTACATCCGCTAGAAGCCAGAATTTGATTCCGAATTTATCAGGCTTATTCGGCATATATTGCAAATACGGACACCTGGTTCTGCTGGGGAAAAGTTGTTCATCCACAGTGACATTTGATCCAGGTATGTAATTCAACTGACAGTTTTCTATAAAATGATTCCAAGTAGTTGATATAAGTGCAAATTTGTCACTTTTCAACCGTTCCGACCGTGTATTTTTTTCATCAAAACGCAGATATTTCAAAATTTCTCGAAACCTGCTTCTGCTCATTGTGTCAGTGGAAAATGGGGCTCCCCACGTTTTCGACCACAACTCATCTACTTCAGTACATCTGGCACCTAGTGCACCACGAACATATAATAAAGCAACAAATGCATCTAATTCTTCTAAAGGCAAACTCCACGAATCATTTCCAAGAAGCCGTTGTGCCTCTGCTTCTGTGCATTTCTTTATGTGTTTCAACATTGATTGATCAACTAAAAGGCGCCAGGCACTCAAAACATTATCATTTGAGACGTGCCGCTTTGCGTGTGGAGTAGGTCCCCATGTTTCTTTCAATATATTCTGTTGACATATCCTACCTGGTTTAGTAACCCCGAAGTCTGCTACAGTCCACTCCGTGATCCCGTCCTTCCCCAGGAGTTTTGAGCCAGTTTCTGGAAGTGAACCCTCACTTTGTTCTCCTCTTCTACATCGATTCTGTATTGGTCCACTTACAGGAGGTGCAGTTCTTCTTTTACCCAGGGTAGGTCCTTCTCTAGCATTGTTTCTATTACTGCTTCGTCCTGGTTCAGCAACTGCATGAGGAAAGAGACAATTAGAAAGCTACAACTCATTATAAAGAAACCATACCACACAATAAAATAGCAGTAACAGAAGTAGCAGTAGAAGTGTCAGCTCTCTTATAATAGTGATCATTATTCATATAGTAACAATAATAATAATAATATAAGTGAATGTAAATTACCTTCATCTTCAGTCTCGGAGCTGTCACTCTCCACATTAGCGACAGGTTGGTAATCTTCATCTGTAGAGTCTTCCACAAGGTCTTCAACTTCAGGATCATTTTCAACATCTGATTCATACAAAAGTGCGACAATTTCTTCATCTGAAAGTGGCCATGGCCGTGGTTTGTATCGCTGTGACATCTGAGCCGTGTCTACTGCTCTGAGACCAGTACTTAAATAATCTGCCTCGTTTATGCGAAACCCAATAGCAAACAATGAATGATATATTGCATTGTTGAGCTTCAAACAATGCAAGTAAACTTCAGTATCCCTGATATTTAGTATATTGTTGACGAGTGCTAAGAGTAAATTCGGGGAGTGACGCACAACAATCTTTAAATAATCTGTTTTCAGATTTCACGTAATGTGGTCAAAGTGACCACTCGGCGGTTCTAAGTATAAGTGGTCATTCAAAGAAAACTAATGAAGATAAAACAAATATTGGACTATTTATATGATCTACATAACATTTAGGAAAAGTCATTAACTCACAACAGCATTGATTAGAAACTGACTGAATAATAATATGTTAAAATATAAAAAGTGGTCAAGTTGACCACTCGGCGGTTATAGTGTTAAAGTGCCTCTGTGGCTGGTCGTGAGATGAAGACCGCTCCTGCTTGCTTCAGTTCTATACAGCCTTTGTACGGTCGCTGCTTGAATACGGTTGTATATTATATGGTTTTGTAGGGTACTGTTATCTGTACATTTTAGATAGTGTCCACCTTGCAGGTAATTTGCTTGCCATGGGTCCCTACCACACCAGTCCGATGATCAGCATTTGTCCTGAGTCAGGCGAGCCGCCGTTTTCCATCCGCTGGCGTCTCCTCATGGTGCGACACTACTTGCACATTGCCACAACTCCTGGTATTCCCATGTGGTATATGAACAGCTATATACCAACCACCTAAGATCAACCAAACAGTTTAGCTTCCATGCAAAGGTTGTTTTAGAAGAGTATGGGTTTGAGATGCCCTCATTTTAACACCAGGGTTGGAGTAAATCTCCTCCATGGCTTTTAAAGAGGCTTAGAACGATTTTAGAATTGTCAA
>JARYHS010013630.1:202728682-202766349 GCA_031002005.1 Vandiemenella viatica | reverse complement strand
TTGATGCCAAAGTCACAGGAGGGCAGTATGGTATATAATTATCTGGGTTGAATGTCAATGAGGGGAGGGGGAGTGGGAATTTGCTAACTATAACCAGGCCAGCGAGTTGGGAGATGTTGAGGGATACAGTCGTAAATCAGATGCTGTCCCTTACCATACATATATATATATATTTGCTGTCATGTCTTTCTACTTGTTTGCTGCAATCCTCAATCCCTTCCTATCTCGTGCTAACCTCTTCACATCAATACCTCTTAGCTCTTACAACCAAAGTCCTCTATTATCTGCTTCATATATTCCAATCTCTGTCTTCCTCTACAGTTCTTACCTTCGACTGTTCCTTCCACTAACAAATTAACCAATCCAAAATGACTTTCTATTCATTCTGTAAGCTTCTTCCACAAACATCTTCCCTCACCCATCATTTCCAGAACTCATTCATTTCATACTTTGTCTGTCCACTTAATTTTCACATTTCAAATTTTTTCAATTTTCCTTCTTTCTGCTATTCTTGCTCCACACATTTTTAAAAAGTTCTTTCTAAGTCCTAGATCAATATTTGAAACTAAAAGATTTCTCTTTTTCATGAAGGCTCTTTTTGCTAGTGCTATTCTGCTTTTAGTATCATTCCTGCTTCGGCCATCGGTTGTAATTTTACTTCCCAAGTAACAGAATTCACTTACTTCTCCTATTACATCCTATCAAATTTTTATATTTAATCTGTTAGTGTTGGTATCATTTCTGCTACATTTCATTACTTTTGTCTTGCTTTGATTTATATTCAGTCCAAAATCTTCCTTTTGTTCATGCCATTCAGTAACTTCTCAATATCCTCAGCCCTCTCTGCTAACAAGACAATGTCATCAGCAAATCGTAGCATACTGATTTTTTCTCCCAGTAAACTTATGCCACATGGAAATTTTTCTTTGACTTTCTTCATTGCTTCTTCTACATACAAGTTGAATATTAATGGGGATAGACTAAAACCTTGTCTCACACCATTTTTAACTGATGCATGTCTCTCGTGATTCTCTACTTTTATTATAGCCACTTGATTCTTATATAGTTTATAGAGTATTCTTCTATCTCGATACTTTAGACCTGACTACTTTAAAATTTTGAACATCTTGTCCCACCTAACATTATCAAAAACTTTTACAAAATCAACAAACGCCTTAAAATTATCTTTGTAAAATAAGGATGCTTAAATCTATGCGACGGAACTTACAAAACAGAGGTAAGCCACGCGGGCACCATTTTTTCAAGGATTGCGAGACAGAGAGTTGGAGAATGATGGGATATTTGAATTTTTAGCTCTTTTTCTTGGAAGTGGGTGGGTGATTATTTTCTAAAAAAAAAAAACCATAGTCAGCTTTTTTTGTCTTTTTTTTGTATGAATAGGAATAAGTGGACTCGACGTCTAAGTGCTTTATGGTCCAAATATAACAGCAAACGAAGCTGTTTCTTTTGTTTCGTGCGCAGTGAAATTGCTCTGATATTTACAGCGTTCTTTGAACTAATCTCTCGTACTCTTTTATAAGACCACTCTCAGAATGCTACTGACTATTCTTACTCCTTCCGTTATCTGAATCCTATCTGCGCAAAATGATAACAAACCAGGCGTAACGATATTACTTGAATGAATATCTGTTACATCAAATATTGCCTCTTAACTCAGAACACTGCACATAAAAACTTTTCTGTTCATTTTCTTAATGTTTTTGTCAACGAGTGGTGAAAATAAAAAGTATGAGTTTTGGAAGAGGGATTATGTCCTCTCTGTCTGCAGACTGAGCGAAAAAGAGATTCATGTGGCTACACTGACCCACTGACAGAGTAACTGTGGTCTTCATAATCTGCCTCTGTCACAACCGCCTAACCCAATCTGGCTATACTACCAAAAAAACCAGTTTAACCTGGATACGAATTATGGAATCGTTCTAGCTTATTATCCACATGAAAAACCAAAAATATTTGCCAAGTTCCTAAGACCATCGCCATACATTGACACGCCAAAAGTCGTAGGATACTCCTCTCTAACAAGTGTTACCTCTTTTAGCTCGGCCAAGTGCGACTCGACCTGAAATGAACCCACATTGTTGGAAGAATCTCAGAAGGGATTTCCAACAACGCTGTCGCGACAGCAGACTATAATTGCACCGTTGTCATAAGTGCAGGAATGTTTATGTTGATCATATCACAAACATGCTCCATGAGTTTCTTGATCGGCGTTGTAGGTGGCCAAATCATGTGTTGTAACTGCCAATAATTCTTCCCTAAACAATATCTCTCAATCTGGGCGCTGCGAAATGCCATATTACCATTTTGGAACGTCCCAAGATTATCTATGTGAAGTCGATAAATGGCAGCAGACAGCAGAGCATCGTCGTATCCTGTCTTGAGGTAATTCAGATAAACCAGAGGAGCCAATCCCTACATCATTATGGAACCACCATAATCTTGCACAATATCTTGCCGACAATTTTCATGAATCACTTCAATCCGACCATCGACACGTACCAACTGGAAACGTGACTCACCGGATCAATCTACCTAGTTTCAGTTATATAGGATCAAATGAATGGGATTTGAATCCAAGGTTAGCCACTGATTTCGATGCTGTGGCGTGATTAAAGGCATCGGAGTCGGTGTTCTAATATATTGCATCAAAACTAAATGTCATTGCTCGGACACACAAACATATCTAAATTACGATCCTCATCAACTGTGGCAGTCCGTTGACACGAACCCATTTTCTCATCCGTCGCAGATATTGATCATCGGCGGATGTAGCCAGGGCCAGTGCTAGTATTCTCGGGCCCAGGGTATGCGTTCTTAGCAGTGACGTAAGCGGTTTGGCCCGTGGAAAATTCGTCGGATGGAGCCCTCCGTCAGGCCAGATGGGCGAGCTCACAAAGACCGCATTTTATACATCATTTACTACTGATTGTATTGAGATGTTAAAGTCTGCTGTAAGGTATATCATTTTAATTTATTACATAACACATAGAATCTCAGCCTGTTTGTTTTATCTCTCCACTCCTCCCCGGCTGATCATCAGCACTTTTTGTTAACAATGTTGCATAATATTGCTCCATGCTTATTACATCATTATTTACCAAATCCACGCAGCCACTCTTACCCGCTCCAGCTCTGTTCGCCGCGATGTCTACTTCAGTGATCTTACCAACACACCAGTTGAAAGCGAGTGATTTAAAGCCTTTTTGTTGGAGTGTTGGCAGGAGAAGATTTTTCTCCAGTGGTGTTGCTTGAAAAGCAAAGTTACGCTATAATATGAAGAATGGGTTATGATGATCCAGGTGATGTACTCAGCTTCTGAGTTATTTAGTTATAATCCTGGGTATCCCAAAGATCGATCCACTGAGCGACCACACCGCTTTTTTCTGAACTATGATTTGGACGAAAACTATATCCCACAAAAACAATTCTTGTAAAAATAGGCCAAGTCTCGTGTTCATGTAGTGATAAAAAGTTATGAGATCTTTTTCTGAGCCAAGTGCACACTTAACAGTGTGTATTCACTTCACTTTGTGAAACAGAATGGTTTCTCTCGGTGTCATAGATCGTTTATTTAGGATAAAAAAATCTGATGACTTGGCCATTATACACGTCATAATTTTTACTGAAATTGAGGGAGCAATATATACTTGTCAATTCGAAAAAAAAAACGAGGGAATTCTTGGCTTTTAAATATTTATAAGTTTGATAAAGCAACACAATTAAGGTATTTATATAGGTTAATGAAAACATGGCCTGCATAATGGCCAAGTCATCAGATTTTTCTGTCCTAAATAAACGATCTATGACACCGAGAGAAACCATTCTGTTTCACAAAGTGAAGTGAATACACACTGTAAAGTGTAGACTTGGCTCAGAAGAAGACGATCTCATAACTTTTTGTCACTACATGAACACGAGACTTGGCCTATTTTTACAAGAATTGTTTTTGTGGGATCTCATTTCTTTTTGTAAGTTTATCGCTTATTCTGAATCGCCTCTCAAATGTAATTATTCCATTTGAAAATCACTGGGTAAGATCATTTCAGAATTTAAGACATCAATATACCTTACCAACAATGCCCCACTCCCTTAAAACTCTATCATCCGAAATTCAAGCCGTGTGGTATAAAGTTGTCAATAACACTGTACCTACAAATGTGAGATTATTTCGAATCCATCTAAAATCTACAGATATATGTGGTAAATGTGGGAATACTGACACACTAATTCATCGCTTTACTTGTGGAAAGGCTGCACATATCAGGAATTGGACGAAGCATGCAACGGCAACTATATTAGGAACTTCTCCATCTGAGGTTACATGCGAGATTCTAATACGACCAGGCATCAAGACCATGCCATTAGAAAAACATAACTCACTTTGTTTTGGGTATTAGGACAAGCAGTGTACAATATTTTAATAAAAAAAAACCTAAGGATCTAAATGATTATTTATCCACATTTGGAATTTAAAAAATTCAACGAGGTACAAACGCCACTTCGGAGCATGGATGGACTTCTTCTCCGTAACCAATTTTGATAACGCATATATTCAGCCCATTCACTTGACCAGAGTACTCATATTGATGTTTCTGTAACATGTATTATGAAACTTTAATCTTGTAATGTTGTAATGTTATAAGGTTTTAATAAACATCAAAAATAACAGCGAGTGTGCGCCGTAGCTGAGCAATTGCCTTTGGTTTCAATACCATCCTAAGTAAAATTAATAGTAAATTCCAAACTAAGCACAGGAACAAATTAAAATTTAAGATATTAGTTAAACTTGCTGATCTTTTTTTTTTTTTTAATGGCTTTTGGCTTCGAGGCCATACAGCCAACTCAAGTGTATTTCGAATCATCCAGTGTACTACAGTTTCTTCATAGCTTCACAGTGTATTATTTTCCAAGTGGCTCTAAACACAACACGATGGACATGACATACAGACAACACACATACACTAAACACCCATGCACTCGGCCGGACTCGAACCGGCGACCTTCGGCACCTGGAGCTAACACTCTAGCCCCTACGCTATCGAGGCCGGCGAAGTTGATTGTTATGAGGCCATGTTTCTGCTCACCGACTATAATTAATAGGTGTTCACGTAAAAATACATCCTGGACCAAGCAGTAAAATTATACATCCATGGCAATGGCGCATATGTATTTTCGATTAGTACCAAAAGAAAGCGAGTTAGCGTTTACGTTAAGGTGACCAGACGTTCCGCTTTTGGCGAGACAGACCCGATTTTCAGCAATTTGTCCCGCGTCCCGCGACGTTTTAAAAAAGTCCCGATTTTTTTTAAAGAATGCACGACAAGCTAGGGAACGGAGGGAGAACGGGAAGGTAATCTACGACTTTCGGCATCCATGTGTCTATTTCGTTAGGAAATGAGATTTATATCATTTTTATTAATTTTATAATGTTATCCTTTAACAAGTAATGGTTGAGAACTGATTATAGTGTAACGTTCTGACCTCATTAGCTAAATGAAAAGTAATTAATCTAATTATTTTATTAATTTTTATCATGCAGGTAGTACTTTAGTGAATATTTTGTATGAGAAATTATCAGTGTTTTATTAAAAATAATGATATGACATTTTTATGTAACAACAATTAATTAAAATCAATCAACTGTCCTTCTGCGGGCGCCAGGGTATTTTATATAAAATACACAAAATTACACAGTGAAATATTCAATATTTTAAGTGTTCACTTGTCAAATGATTGTTTGCTCCGGGCAGTGAGAGTTCTTATCTGCAGGGTCGTAGATGGGCAATGCTATGAACTTGTACTTGTAGCTATATAGCACAATGTCCTTCATATGGCCACACACGCTGGATGAAGTTTACTGCCCTGCTACGGACCATTGTGGCACAGTTCCTCAGGACGACCTTTGCCTGAGCAAATCTGCTCAAATAAAATAGCTGATGTCCCGTTCCAGACAGCACAGTCCTATTAGTGCACAGACAGTGCATATCGACCGATCGCGAATGCCCACCAGCACCGAATAGAACTTAAATTAATTCATAAAATAACGCCAATGCAACTGTATTATGTAGGTTTATTGCCGTACGCGTTTCGCCTCTCCTCGAGGCATCATCAGCGACGAATCTATTTTAAAGTTTACATTTGATTTACAAACTTATTTGACATAACGCATCGTCGATCACTTACCAACAGACATTAACAAAGACATGCAAATACTCAAAATCAACAATTACAGACACAATACCCTCACTCTACAAGAAAACTACCACATACAAAAAGCAATAAAAAATGGCAAGCAGATACTGAATGACCACATAAACTTAACAAACCAAACACTGTTCAAACTGGTAAACATACAATAACCCTACAATAAAGAAATAAACCTAACACACACACTTACATATAATTAGATATAAAATAAAATCAAATGTAAACTTTAAAATAGATTCGTCGCTGATGATGCCTCGAGGAGAGGCGAAACGCGTACGGCAATAAACCTACATAATACAGTTGCATCGACGTTATTTTATGAATTAATTTACTGCGCAACTGCGGAAAAATGGCCTTCAACAACATTGCATTGAATAGAACTTCTTTCCTCTCGTTCGTCGAGCCACATGAAAAAAAAAAAAAAAAAAAAAAAAATCCGTAGATCACCCTGTTTGTCTACCTGGCACGCACAAATCTCCCCTCCAATAGGCCCACACTCTTCTCCCCTCGCTAATTCTAGGAACCGGCCTGCTGGGATTCCTGACCACCCGCTTAGCACCCAGAAGCTAACTAAAATATTCGCAATTTTAAAAAAATAAACATATAGTTTATTAATGTCACAAGACGCGTTCGTTACAATAGAGAAGTGATTATCAAGAACTGGTTATCAAAGGTTGCACTTTGTTGATAAGTTATTAGCATTCGGCCTCTATTGTTTAGACTTAATGAACTATCTTGAGCATAGCTGCGTGTCAGCAACGGTAATTTTTTATTTTTTTTCATATTAGCATAAAACCACGAAAACGCCACCAGTTGCTTAAAAGTTTTTATTCTTTAAAACTTTACTGCAGTTTCGACAAATACATGTTTGTCTTCTTCAGAAGTATCACACGTTAAAATTACATAGGCGGAAGCATTATCACAAATCAGTCCTTTCGTGCGAAGTTGCACATCGTCACGGTTCTTCCTTCCGTACTTCCGCCTATGTAATTTTAACGTGTGATACTTCTGAAGAAGACAAACATGTATTTGTCGAAACTACAGTAAAGTTTTAAAGAATAAAAACTTTTAATCAACTGGTGGCGTTTTCGTGGTTTTATGCTAATATAAAAATTAATGAACCTTGGCATCTTTCGACACTGACAACGACGAAAACATTTTGTGACTGTCTCTCAAGACGATACACATCGTGCTGCGTGCTAGTGCTAGTTAAACAAGTGATGTCAACAAATAAGCTATTCAGATAACTAAGGAACTAATTTATTTGATAATTACAGAAACGTACTTGAATTTAGCAGACAGTACTCGTATTATTTATACTGTATGTTATAGAAGCGGCTAAAAGTATAGCGCGGGCCTTGAAAGTGACACTTTACATTACGCCAAATTCAGAGGAAAAATAATACAAGTATTAGTATTGTTATTATTTATAAAGAAATATAGGATTAAAATTAAAATAATTTTTAAAATATAGTTACCTTATAACAATCAAACTAAAAGTATTGTAATATTTCCGAATATGATCTTTTTAATAAAGTATCATTATTTTAAAAAAAAATATATTGACAAGGAAAAGGTTAAATCTTGGTCTTCAGCAAAAGTCGCAATAGAGAACAAATGGTTTGAAATATTTCATCATTTTGAAACAAACCATGTTCCATACAATAATGGACTAAAAAGTGTAGAATACGCGCTGTCCTTACCAGGAGCTAATGCTGCGACTGAAGGCGTTTTTTCTACGGTAAATAAAGTGTGGACATCAGAAAAATCACAATTAAGTGCTGAGACTTTGAAAGCCATATTATGTGTGAAAAATAATTTAACAAAGTCTTGTGGAAAATTTCATGAGTTAAACAATGACAGCAATCTACTGAAAAAAATCAATCAAATGAGAAATATTCCAAAGAATAAAATAATACTATACATAAATTTTTAATGGATTACATTTGTAAATTGTACTTATTTTGGAAAAAAAATAATACAATACTATTTTTTCGTTCTATAAAAAGTTTTGTTACTTCATATAGACACCAACATTTTAATCAACACCCCCCCCCCCCCCCGTCAATGGTGTCCCGCTTTACCAAAAGAGGCCTGAAAACCAAGCTGTAAAATTATGCATTCGTGGCAATGGTAAGTATGCAGTTTCGATTCGTACGAAAAGAATCGTATTTATCAGATGAACAATGCTTTACAATCGCTGCAACGTTAAAAAAAAAAAAACACATCCCCGCACCTTCTTTAGTTTTTTCTGTTTTTAAATATTTTGGAAATTGATTTTCTTCATGAGACAGGTTCGACGCTTTGAACACATAACTTCATCTAGAACAAAGCAATTAAGCGGCAGAAATGTACCGGAACGTTTCACGTTTGGGTTGCCATTCAATAAATACAGGGAAAATGAGCAATATCATTACCAACAATTTCCCACTCTCTGCAAACAATTAATTTGCGTCGTAGCCGGCAATGAACATTGCCGCTGGTTTAACTACCACTTCAAATAAATAACAAATAACTTCCAAACTAACCATAGGAACATAGTAAAATTTAAGGCTTTGGTTACAATTGCTTACCTTTATAATGTATAGAAATATCAGGTTTATAACTTCATCCGGAGCAAAGTAATTAAGCCACAAATATGTGCCAGAATTTTTCATGTTGTAATTAAATAAATACGGGGAAAAACTCCAATATCAGATTTTTTTATGATTTAGGGATTGTAGCAGAATGACCAAATATGGGTCATTCCGTACATTTTTATATATAATATTTTGTATATTTTTATATATAAAAAGAATAAGAAAGGAATTATCGGAGAGGATTGTCAGTGTGTTTGTGGGTCCTGAGCTAGACGCACCAGAGTGTCCCCCGCAGGGGCCTGGTACGCAAGTGCCAGGTACGGGTTTGGCGAACCCGCGGTGCCCGAGCTGGAAACTTGTGAGCGCCGCAAGTTTCCCACACCGTAAACTCCTACCATGCTTCAACGACCACCGTAGGGCGTGGCGGTGGAACGTTGTGTGCCTAGGAGAACGGGGATCTTGGCTTCATCGCCCGGATCGCGAGGACGGTACAAACCTCTATAAAAAACCCCTTAACCTCAAGGTCGGATACGTGCCGAGGAGGTGCATGGGTGAGAGGCAGATCACTCGCTAACGTACAACCTCAGGGGCACCTGCGCACCCCTGTTGTATTAGCGCTTCTTTTTAAACTGGTTTTACTCGTGGGACCAAAATTAAGTCTTTCACAAAAACCACCAAACCCTGCGGTACGGGTGTGCCGCAGGTTAATCCCAATACACCCAGTTCTAAGAAGCGGGTGAGGGTCGATAGCCCCCCCGGTTCAGAAAGTAACAGTGACAGAAAAGTTTGTTCGATACCGAACGCTTTTATAGTGATGCAAAGGATGGAAGGGACCTTCGAAAAAGTTTCACCGTTTTACATTTCAAAGGGGTTGGAGGGTCTGGTAGGGACCCTGAATTCGGTGAAGAAGCTGAGGAACGGGACGCTGCTGCTGGAAACTACAACCAGTAGGCAAGCTACCCAACTCCTTAACTGTGAGAAGCTCGGGGAGTTCGCAGTCAATTGCGAACTCCACAAATCCCTGAATAGTTCCAAAGGCGTTGTCACCTGCCGTGACTTGATTGACATAGGGACCGAGGAACTCGTTAAGGAGTGGAAGGAGCAAAAAGTGGTCGAGGTACGTCAGATCACACGAAGGGTTAATGGCAGTATTGAAAAGACTGCCACCTTCGTCCTGACGTTTGACACTCCAGTTACTACCAAAGAACATCAAAGCAGGCTACATCAACCTGAACGTCCGTCCGTATGTTCCGGACCCGATGCGCTGTTTTCAGTGTCAGCGGTTCGGACATACGACGGCGTCATGCAAGGGCAATCCCACCTGTGGCAAGTGTGGCAAGGGGGCACATGAGCCGGGTGTTAGTTGCACGCTACCACAGGTGTGCGTCAACTGCTCCGGGTCGCACCCTGCCTGGAGTAGGGAGTGTCAAGTGTATCTTGAAGAGCGCAAGATACAGGAGCTGAAGACCAAAGAGCGGATTCCCTATGGGGAAGCTAAAAAGAAGGCCAAGTCGCTCGCCGCTCCAATTTTTGGGACGAGTTTTGCAAAGATGGCTTCAGCTCCCGTCAGGAAGCAGAGTGCTGCTACCCAGACGTCCTTCGCAGACATGAGCACGAGTACTTCGTGCTCATGTCAATGCAAATGCGGTGCTAAATCCGCTAAGGTCGTTACGTCTAAGACCGCAGACGTTGGTAGCAGCACGTCTGACACCTCGACCACACCAGCAGCAGTAACAACTATTCCACCAGCACCAACAGTAGCAGTCAACCTAAAGGCACCTCCTATTCCTCCTCGCGCTGGAGCGATACCATCTGCTACCAGCGCCAACGGAGGTGACCAGAAGATCCGTGGTCGGAAATTTAGACAGACAGACCCGACCCAATTTGTTAAGTCCCCCTCTTCGTCTCCTCCCAGACTGCCCAGCAGTAAGGAGGGGAAAAGGCAGAGGAAGAAAAAGAAAAAGAATGGGGAGGAATTTGAAGAGTCCTCTGGGTCGGAGATGTCTGTCTCCGTTCCTGGTCAGGACTGAAACTGAGATGCTGGTGGACGAGTTTGGTCCCGTTCCTCAGCACGAAGTGACCGATGACCCACCCGATCCGGGGCGGGTGAGGCTAAATAGGTAAGGATGGCTCCCATACTCCAATGGAACATTAATGGTTTTATGGCTCACAAAGAAGAGTTACAGCTCTTAGCACGGTCTGATCCATTGTGTCTCTGTCTGCAAGAGACACATTTCAGACCAGTTCACCAACCCGTGCTAAGAGGTTATGACGTGTACCGTAAGGACGATACCGAGGGTGATCGAGCGAAGGGGGGAGTGGCAGTGTTTGTTCGGAACACTGTCCACTCCGAACCTGTAGCTCTCACCTCTCCTTTACAAGCAGTAGCTGTTAAAATATTAGGACCGGTGGAACTGACCGTATGCTCCATATACCTACCGCCGGGATCACCAGTTGACTATGGTCAGCTGGCTGATATTACACGGCAAATCTCCCGGCCTTTTCTCCTATTGGGAGACTTTAACGCGCACAATGCGTTGTGGGGTTCGACCACCAACTGCCCCAGAGGTCGGAAGATTTGTAGATTATTGGAGCTGGAGGATGTATGCATCCTAAACACCGGAGAAATGACACACTTCACTACTGCTACCGGTACGTTCTCTGCCATTGATCTTTCTCTTTGCTCTCCTTCAATTGCGGACTCCGTGCGCTGGGAGGTGGATCGTGACCTCCATGGAAGCGACCACTTCCCAATTTGGTTGCACGTTGAGACTGAACGTCGCGAAAGCATTACGACACGGAGATGGAATATCAGCAAAGCTGACTGGCAGCTTTATAGCCGGTCAGTCATTTTTGATCATCGCCAGAATATTGAAGAAAAGGTGAAACATCTTACAGATGTGATTCATCGGGCGGCTGATATCTCCATTCCTGGCGGCTCTGGAACGCTGCGCAGAACGCGCGTCCCCTGGTGGAACGACGAATGTCGTTCCGCTATTCAGGGTCGCAGACGGGCCCTGCGTCGGTTTAAGTTGCATCCGACACCTGACAACCTCGCAGCGTTCCGAATTGCTAGAGCCAAGTCGCGTCGTATTATTAAGGAGAGCAAAAGAAGGTCATGGCAGACCTTTGTGAGCACCATTAATCGTTCCACATCGTCAACAAAAGTATGGGAATCAATCCGCCGTATATCTGGGAGGTACTCTCGACGGCCAGTATCTGGATTACTGGATCAAGGGCGTGTAGTCACCGACGATCGAAGCATAGCGCAGCTGATGGCAGAATACTTCGCTGCCATCACTTCGTCTGCTGGATTGGACCATCAGTCCCAGCAACGTAGAATATCTGCTGAAAGGCAAGCCATTTGCTTCGACTCGTCTGACATGCAGCAATACAACAGCCCTTTTTCATCTTGGGAGCTGGAGTCTGCTCTAAACAGCACCAAGGACACTGCTCCAGGGCCTGACCAGATCCAGTACCAGATGCTGAGGCACCTTAGCAAAGATGCTAAAGAGTACCTCCTGGGTATTTTTAATGATGTTTGGACCGAAGGACACTTCCCCGACTCGTGGAAAGAAGCAACGTTAATCCCGATTTTAAAACCAGGAAAAGACAAGTTGTTGCCAGGTAGTTATCGCAGCATCGCCTTAACGAGCTGCGTTGGGAAGACACTAGAGCGGATGGTGAACCGCCGCCTCGTTTGGTGTCTTGAGTCCCGTAAGCTACTGACCCGTTTTCAGTGTGGATTCAGGAAGTTCCATTCCACCATGGATAACCTGATCCTACTGGAAGCGGCAATTCAAGACGCTTTCATCCGCAGCCAACACCTAGTTGGTATATTTTTTGACATCGAAAAGGCATACGATACTACCTGGCGACATGTTATTTTAAGACAGTTACATGAATGGGGATTTAGGGGAAATCTACCCCGTTTTTTAAAATCATTTTTATCGCGACGTTGCTTCCGGTACCGAGTCGGTAGGGAAGTGTCCGACATTTTTATTCAGGAAAACGGTGTTCCTCAAGGATCAGTTTTAAGTGTGACTCTTTTTGCCATAGCAATTAATAGCATCTCAACTGTTATAAGGAGGCCCATCCGGTTCTCCTTATACGTTGACGACTTTTTAATTTTTATTGCATCGTCTAGCCTGAGAAGCGCTGAGCGGCAGTTGCAACTCACGCTGAACAGGCTGGATGAATGGTCAGCACACACCGGCTTTCGTTTCTCTGCTGAGAAAACCCGGTGTGTGCTTTTTAGCCGCAGTAGAAATCTTTTAGCAGAACCTCATCTCACCTTGAGGAACACCGTTTTAAGTTTTAGCGAAACTGTTCGGTTTCTGGGCCTCATTTTTGACACTCGGCTTACTTGGCTGCCACATCTTAAAGATGTTAAAGCCAGAGCCTTGAAAGCGCTTAATGTTTTAAAGTGTCTGTGTGGCAGGTCGTGGGGCGCTGACCGCTCCTGCCTGCTACAGTTTTATAGAGCCTTTGTACGGTCGCGGTTGGAGTACGGTTGCATTGTCTACGGTTCGGCACGGGACAGCTACCTCCGTATTCTGGATAGTGTCCACCATGCAGGAATTCGTCTCGCCACAGGTGCATACCGCACCAGTCCGATACCCAGCATTTGTGCTGAGTGTGGCGAGCCGCCGCTTTCCATCCGCCGGCGTCTCCTCATGGTGCGACACTATATACATATTGCCACAACTCCTGGCAATCCCGTGTACGACGTAGTTATTCATCCCAACTTTGAGCGGCTATATACCAACCGGCAAAGAGCAACTAAACCGTTCAGCTACCGTACAAAGGCTATATTGGAGGAATATGGGTTTCAGATGCCCTCTTTTTATCACCAGGGTTGGAGTAAATCTCCTCCCTGGCTTTTGAAGAGGCCCAGAACAGTTTTAGAATTGTCGCGGTACAACAAGCCGTGTACCGCCGACAATGTTTTTACCCGAACTTTTAGCGATGTTTTAAATCAGTTCCGCGACTTTACCCCGGTATACACGGATGGGTCTAAGCAGGCTAACGGAGTTGGCTGCTCCGTAGTGTTCCCTCGAGCGACTTATAACTACAAACTGAATAGCTGTTGCAGTGTATACACTGCTGAATGTTACGCGTTGTTAAAGTCGCTCCAGCATATGAAAGTATGTCGCAGCATGAAGTACATCATATGCTGTGATTCCCTCAGCTGCATCCAGGCAATGGGGAGCATGTACCCAGCAGATCGTCTTGTCCAGGATATACAGGACACCCTCCGATCCCTACAATCTTCTGGAAAGGAGGTCGTTTTCTGCTGGGTACCTGGTCATGTGGGAATCAGGGGGAACGAGGCAGCTGATGAAGCTGCCAAGTTAGCCTGCAACAAGGTCAGAGTTGACTTTGATCCGGTCCCAAAGTCTGACCTTGCCTCGGCGGGGAAAAGGTTTGTTTTTGACATCTGGCAGAGGCAGTGGCTGGAGGTTGAGCGTAATAAGCTCCGGCTGGTCAAACCGACCGTTCAGCCGTGGAGCAGCTCCTTCCAGCGGGCGAGGAGGGATGAGGTTCTCCTTACTCGCCTCCGTATAGGGCACTGTCCTCTGACACACAGTTTTCTTTTCCGCCGGGAGGACCCTCCGGAATGTGATACCTGTGGCGTACCTATGACGGTGCGCCACATTTTAGTTGATTGTGTTGCGTTTTTAGACTTGAGGGCAGACGTTGGCCTTGCCAACGATCTGGCCCTTATTTTAAACAATGAGACCAGCAGTGTGGCGAGTGTTTTAAAATTTTGTGTATTGGCCGGTCTAGTGCCTAAAATTTTAGGCAGATCGGCCTAGTTTTTAGATGGACGGGTGGTCCCTATACAACCACCCTTCCATGTGCATTGTTTTTAATCTTTATATTTTTAAATTCCTTTTCGCTGGCCACTATACAGCCAGCGAGAGATGTAGTTTTTTTAATTATTTAGTGACCCTGTATGGCCCCTTTACAGCCATTCAGGTTGTGTACGGGTCCTGTGTTCTAGTGGCCCCTTTTCTAAGCCACGTTTTATATTTGTGAATTATTTTATTTGCTGTCTGTATGGTCGACCTCTTTACAGTCGACCATGCAGACAGTATTTTGATACTTTTTTAAGCCACAGTTTAGGCCTGGTAATTGTTAGGGCGCTAATGACCCCGCTGTCGACGCGCCCTAAAGCAACAACAACAACAACCAGAGTGTCGCGACAGGTCGGCGGCTGGCAGGAACAATGGACACCAGCTACCCTTCTCACGTAGTTGGTCAAGCGTATAATCCCTTGGCTCCGGGGAAACGGTACACTGAGGTGAATAAACTATCCAAGCCCCAGGTCTAGGGACGGGCAGTTTGGAGGTCACAGGTGACGAATAAGTCCGAGGCTATCCCGAGTTCGCACGAATCGAGAAAGACAAGGTTCGCCTATCATGACAGCCGGAAGGAGGAGTTTGAAAATGGCAGGACCAATCGAGAGAGACTTTCCTTTGCATTTTGTAATGATGGTGTATTTTTTCTATGTAAACCACGAGTGACGAGAGGAGGCTTTTTCCGGCGGACGCTGAAGGGGACTTGGCTCCGAGCCTTCAGACTAGAAGGAGTGGATCTTCCGAAGCTGGAGATCGCTCGGTCTTGGCATCGAACCTGAGGGTCGATAAGCGTGTCTTGTACAGTGAGGTCACTGTGCACGCATCCAGTACGCTTGCACGGACGTGGTGCATTGTCCGCTATAGCCAAGGGGCTATAGTAATTCCGCCGTCGCGGGAAATACATCGCCGTCACGGTAATAATTCTACAAGTGCAGTGTGGTACTTTTATTCGGTCATTGAGTACAGCCCTGCAACGACCACTGAATGATTAGGAGTTCTCGCACCCCCAAATATTGAGCTAGCTGGGGCAGACTTTCTTAAAGCCACACTTGGTGGATAATTTAAATTATCCTGGCGCCCGGCATTTGAGATCGAATACAGTTAATGCGAATACTGTGTTTGATTTATGGTTCCCGATCATTGTGAAGGGAACTTTCTTGCTTGCCAATTAACATTGGGAGTTTGTTTCAAGATTAATTTAAAGGTGGTTGTGTTTTAGTGCTTTGTTTATTTGTTAATATGTGTTGGCAATTGTAAGAAGAGGCTTTGCATAGTTCTTTTTATCATATTTCAATGTGTCAATGTTAACTATAAATAAGCCTCGCCTGTACGCCATTATGAGTACCCAATAAATTAGTAGCCTAGGGTTTCTTTTAATTATAAAAAGAGGTAAAAGGTTTTCACCCTTACCTCCCCAAAGGCATAAACCGCCACAGGATGAAACCATATATGTGTACCAAATTACTTGTTTCTAGGATTGCTGGAAGTACAGTGGAATTTTGATGTCGTGGTGTTGTGCCGAAATAAAATTTTGAATTTCATTAACTTCCAAAATAAGAAAAGGAAAGAAGTAAAATTAAACATAGTAAGGTAACTCTACAGTGAAAATCTGAGGTTTATAAAGTAATTAGGGTAGAAAGCGATTTCATGTTAGGGGTAGTTAAGGAGGTAGGTATATGGAAATTTACGAGTTTCCGACTTTACTTATAATATGTGGGTAAAATGTTATCTGTGTACCAAATTTCAGCTTTCTACGGCTGCGGGAAGTGCCTTAGAATTTTGATGATTATCAGTCAGTCAGTCAGTCAGTAAGTGAGTCCCCGCAGGGGCCTGGTACGCAAGTGCCAGGTACGGGTTTGGCGAACCCGCGGTGCCCGAGCTGGAAACTTGTGAGCGCCGCAAGTTTCCTACACCGTAAACTCCTACCATGCTTCAACGACCACCGTAGGGCGTGGCGGTGGAACGTTGTGTGCCTAGGAGAACGGGGATCTTGGCTTCATCGCCCGGATCGCGAGGACGGTACAAACCTCTATAAAAAACCCCTTAACCTCAAGGTCGGATACGTGCCGAGGAGGTGCATGGGTGAGAGGCGGATCACTCGCTAACGTACAACCTCAGGGGCACCTGCGCACCCCTGTTGTACAAGCATTTCTTTTTTAAATGGTTTTTACTCGTGGGAACAAAAACGCCTTCCACCAAAAAACCACAGACCCCTGCGGCCCGGGTGTGTCGCAGGTAAATAAAAACACACCCAGTTCTTACAAACGGGCTAGGGTTGAAAGCCCTCCCCCGGATGTAAATAGTAACAGCAAGGGTTGTAACATAGACAATGCCTTCGTTATTATGACAAGGGTGGAGGGATCTTTTGAGAAGGTCTCTCCATTCTATGTTCAGAAAGGTTTAGAGGGTATTGCGGGTACCCTCAAATCTGTAAAAAAGTTGTGGAATGGAACACTGCTTATGGAAACATCCACCCAGAGGCAGGCTGTCCAACTCCTTAAGTGCGAGAAGCTCGGGGAGTTCGCAGTGAAGTGCGAACTCCATAAAACTCTAAATTCAAGTAAAGGTGTCATCACCAGCAGGGACCTTATGGATTTAGAGACCGAGGAACTCCTTAAGGAGTGGTCAACAGAACATGTGGTCGAGGTTCGTCAAATTAAACGAAGGGTTAACGGCAGTCTTGAGAAGACAGCCACCTTCGTCCTGACGTTCGACACTCCAACGTTGCCCAAAAACATCAAAGCAGGATATTTGAACTTGAATATTCGCCCGTATGTACCGGACCCAATGCGCTGCTTTAAGTGCCAGCGGTTCGGTCATACGACGGCGACCTGCAAGTGCAACCCCACCTGTGGGAAGTGCGGAAAGGCGGCTCATGAGCCAGGCACGAGCTGCACGCTCCCACAGGTGTGTGTCAACTGCTCCGGGGCACATCCAGCCTGGAGCAGAGAGTGTCGATTGTATCTGGAAGAAAAAAAGATACAGGAGTTGAAAACGAAAGAGCGGATTTCTTATGGCGAAGCCAAAAAGAAATATAAGGCTCTGGCTCCACCAGTCTTCGCTACCAGCTTCGCGAAGACGTTATCAACTCCCGTCAGGAAAGAAAGTATTGCTACCCAGACGTCCGTTGCGGACATGGGCACAAGTCCAATGTGCTCATGTCAGTGCAGATGTGGTGCCACACCCATCAAGGTCATTACACCTAGGACCTCGCACGTCGGTAGCAATACTCTGACAACAACGACCACATCGACAGCAGGTTCAGCATGTCCACCAGCAAAGACACTGCCATCCGCTACAGCAGTGGGTCCCCCTGCAGCAGCAGAAGCGGCCCCTGAAGCAGAAACAGCATCTGCAAAAGTAGTGATAACGGCAACGCCATCTGCCGGTAGCGGATGGCAAACAGTGCAAAAGGTTAGGGGTCCGAAATTTAAGCTGACGGACCCCGCTATGTTTGTGAAATCCCCTCCTACTTCTCCTCCCAGATCCCCTTCTGGAAAGGAGAAGAGGAGGAAAAGGCCTCGGCGGATGAAAAATCCGCAAGACCCCGAGGCCTCACAACGAAAATCGTCTTCGGACACCGAAGACGATATCATGCTGGTGGACGAACCTTGTTCCGTTCCTCAGCTATCAGAGAAGGAAGACCCACCCGATTCGGGGGGGGTGGTTTTAAATAGGTAGAATGGCTCCCATTCTTCAGTGGAACGTAAACGGCTTTCAGGCTCACAAAGAGGAAGTCCAACTCTTAGCACGGTCTAATCCACTGTCTCTCTGTTTCCAGGAGACACACTTTAGACCACAACATCAGCCAGTGCTAAGAGGTTATGACATATTCCGAAAGGACGATACCGAGGGTGATCGAGCGAAGGGCGGAGTGGCCGTGTTTGTTCGGAACACTGTCCATTCCGAACCCGTTGCTCTCACCTCTGATCTACAAGCAGTAGCGGTGAAAATACACGGTCCAATATAACTGACCGTATGCTCTATCTATCTGCCACCCAGTTTGCCCGTCGACTACGACGAACTGGTTGGCATTACACGGCAACTCACTCGGCCCTTTCTCCTTTTGGGAGATTTCAACGCCCACAGTGCGTTGTGGGGTTCTACCACCGATTGCCCTCGGGGCCGAGTGATTGGTAGATTGATAGAGCAGGAGGAAATTTGTATCCTGAATACAGGGCAAATGACTCATTTCACCACTGCTACCGGTACGTCTTCTGCCATTGACCTTTCCTTGTGTTCTCCCTCAATCGCGGACTCCGTGCTATGGGAGGTGGATCGCGACCTACATGGAAGCGACCACTTCCCTATTTGGTTGCACGTCGAGTTCGATCGCGGGGGAGGAAATAACCGGCGCAAATGGAACGTCAGTTGTGCAGATTGGCAACTCTATTGCCGCTCTGTGCAACTACAACTTGTAGGCAGCATACAAGAGAAGGTGAATCACTTCACGGAAGTGATTCACCGTGCAGCTGACGTTTCCATGCCGAAAAGCTCCGGAACGCTGCGAAGGACGCCCGTCCCCTGGTGGAACGATGAATGTCGTTCCGCTATTCAGGGACGCAGACGGGCGTTGCGGCGTTTTAGGTTGTATCCTACATCCGACAACCTGGCAGCGTTCCGTATAGCCAGAGCTAAGGCGCGCCGTGTTATTAAGGAGAGTAAGAAGCGGTCATGGCAGAACTTTGTGAGCACTATCAATCGTTCCACACCTTCGTCGAAAGTATGGGAGTCCATTCGCCGTATATCTGGAAGGTACTCCCGCGCACCAGTATCTGGGTTACTGGATCACGGACGTATTATTACTGACGAACGAAGCATAGCGCAGCTGATGGCGGAGAACTTCGCCGCCATCACTTCGTCCGATAGCTTTGACCCTCGGTTTCAGCGACGAAGAGTCGCTGCCGAGAGGCGCCCGCTGTGCTTCGATTCGTCAAATACAGAGGACTACAACTGCCCATTTACATCTTGGGAGCTGGAGTCAGCGTTGAATAGCGCTAATGACACTGCTCCAGGGCCCGATCTGATCCAGTACCAGATGCTGAGGCATCTCAGTAGGGATGCTAAAAAGTACCTTCTAGATATTTTTAACGATATTTGGACCGGAGGACACTTCCCCGACTCGTGGAAAGAAGCAACACTTATCCCTATTTTAAAGCCTGGTAAGGACAAATTGTTGCCAGGTAGCTATCGTAGTATCGCCCTTACAAGCTGCGTGGGTAAGACACTGGAGAGGATGGTCAATCGCCGCCTCGTCTGGTGTCTAGAATCCCAAAACCTTCTGAGCCGCTTTCAGTGTGGATTCAGGAAGTTCCGTTCCACCCTGGACAACCTGATCCTCCTGGAGGCGGCAATACAGGATGCGTTCATCCGCAGCCAACACCTTGTGGGTGTTTTTTTCGACCTTGAAAAGGCCTACGATACTACCTGACGGCATCTGATTTTAAAACAATTACATGAATGGGGTTTTAGGGGAAACCTACCCCGTTTTTTAAAATCATTTTTATCTGGTCGTTGCTTCCGGTACCGAGTCGGTAGTGAAGTGTCTGATCTTTTTATTCAGGAAAACGGTGTTCCTCAAGGTTCAGTTTTAAGCGTGACTCTTTTCGCTATTGCGATAAATAGCATTTTAAGTGTTATAAGGAGTCCCATAGGGTCCTCCTTATATGTGGACGATTTTTTAATTTTTATTGCATCGTCCAGCCTGAGAAGCACAGAGCGGCAGCTGCAACTCGCGCTGAACAGGCTGGATGAATGGTCAGTGCACACCGGTTTTCGTTTCTCTGCCGAGAAAACCCGGTGCGTGCTGTTTAGTCGTAGTAGGACTCTTTTACCAGAACCTCACCTTACCTTGAGGAACACAGTTCTACGTTTTACTGACACTGTTCGGTTTCTGGGCCTCATTTTAGACACTAGGCTAACCTGACTGCCACATCTTAAAGATGTGAAAGCCAGAGCATCTAAAGCTTTAAATTTTTTAAATGTTTGTGTGGCAGGTCATGGGGCGCTGATCGCTCCTGCCTGCTACAGTTTTACAGAGCCTTTGTACGGTCACGGTTGGAATACGGTTGTATCGTCTATGGTTCGGCACGGGACAGCTATTTGCGTATATTGGATAGTGTCCACCATGCTGGAATTCGGCTCGCCACAGGTGCGTATCGCACCAGCCCTATTGTCAGCATTTGTGCTGACTCGGGCGAGCCGCCGCTTACCATCCGCCGGCAACTCCTCATGGTGCGACACTACCTTCATGTTGCCATAACACCTGGCAGTCCCGTGTACGACATAGTTCTGCACCCCAACCACGAACGGCTCTATGCCAACCGGCATAGAGCCACTAAACCGTTCAGTTACCGTACAAGGGCTATTTTAGAACAATATGGATTAGAGCTTCCATCTTTTTATCACCAGGGTTGGAGTAAATCTCCTCCCTGGCTTTTAAAGAGGCCCAGAATAATTTTAGACCTGTGTCGGTACAACAAAGTGTGTACCGCTGACAGTGTTTTTAATAACGTTTTAGAGACGTTCTAAATGAGCATCACATTTTTACCCCGGTGTATACGGATGGGTCTAAGCAGGCTGACGGAGTTGGCTGCTCCGTGGTGTTCCCTCGAGCGACTTACACATACAAACTTGATGGCAGGTGCAGCGTTTTTACTGCCGAGTGCTACGCCGTGCTAAAGTCGCTCCAGCATATGAAAGTAAACCGCGATAAGTGTTTCATCATATGCTGTGATTCCCTCAGCTGTATTCAGGCCTATAGGAAATATGTATCCAGCAGATCGTCTAGTCCAGGACATCCAGGACGCCCTCCTTTCCCTCCAATCTCGTGGAAAGGAGGTATTATTCTGCTGGGTACCGGGCCATGTGGGAATCAGGGGGAACGAGGCAGCTGATGTAGCTGCCAAGTTAGCCTGCGACAAGGTCAGAATCCGACTTTGAACCGGTCCCAAAGTCAGACCTTGCCTCGGCGGCGAAGAGATTTGTTTTTGATGTTTGGCAGAGGCAGTGGCTGGAAGTCGAGCATAATAAGCTCCGGCTGGTCAAACCGACCGTTCAGCCGTGGAGCAGCTCCTTCCAGCGGGCGAGGAGGGATGAGGTTCTCCTTACTCGCCTCCGTATAGGGCACTGTCCTCTAACTCATAGCTTTTCTTCTCCGCCGAGAGGACCCTCCGGAATGTGATGCTTGTGGCGTACCTTTGACGGTACGCCACATTTTAACTGATTGTGTATTTATTTTCTGACTTAAGGGCAGACGTTGGCTTAGCCAACGATCTGTCCCTTATTTTAAACAATGACGGTGACAACGTGGCTAAGGTTTTAAAGTTTTGTTGCTTGGCCGGTCTTGTCCCAAAAATTTTGGGCAGATCGGCCTAGGTTTTAGATTGGATTGGTGGCCTTTTACAACCACCAATCCAAGTACCTTTTTTACTTGTGACACTGCTTATATGGCTGGCCCTTTTACAGCCAGCCAGCTAACTTGTTTTTTAAACTGGTTGGCCCTTTTACAGCCAACCAGTTAATGTATGTAGTTTTATATTTTATTGCCTTGTCTCAGTTTTATATCTTATGTTGCCGTCTGTGTGGCCGATCTCTTTACAGTCGGCCACGCAGGCGGTATTTTAGTTTGTATGTTAGTATTTTATTGTGCCGTCTCTGTGGCCGAACCCTCTACAGTCGGCCACACAGACGGCAGTTTTGCCACGTTGTCATTCCCGGTTGTTGCTAGGGCGCTAATGACCCCGTCGTCGACGCGCCCTAAAATCCTAACAACAACAACAACAACAACAGTAAGTGAGTGACAAAATGGCTGTAGATTGCATCCTAATAATAACCGAACTAAGAACAGTAACGAAATAAAATTTAGTACGTTTGTTAAGATTGTTTATATCTATGCATAACAGAAATTTGAGACATGTAGCATAAATACGACCGAAGAAATTGAGATTCAAAAATGGCCCGAATCGCTTCGAGAAAAGGGTAGGCAGTGCCGTCGTTGATTCGACTTGGCGTGTGCACTGCCGTGCACCAAAATGCTTTTTTCTCAACATGTATCCTGCCAGCGGTGTTTTCTTCCACGAGTTATCATGCCGGAACCAGCTGTGCGCCCAGCATCTGGTGAACAGTGTCACTTCCACCCAGAGGTTGTAGCAACTACAAGTTGTGCGACATTACAAAGAGTTTGTGGGAACATTATCTTATGAAATGCTAAGTGACATTTGCTTTGCTCCAGTGAAAAACTAATTGACGAGCATATTGTGAAAATAAGTGTAAGTGATGTATAATACAATCCTCGGCCAACAGTGGACTATACACTGCTAATATTTGAACTCATTGCATATAAGAATTATTATTATTATTAATTGAATTGCGATGGTGCACACGCTCTGGTGGTAATTCACTTGGTCATCTAATTACCCCTTTTTTATCATCTTATATAATCTACTTTTGCGATTTATGAATTTTAATTTTAAATTCCTTCAGCGTTTTTGGTAAATTTTGGTAAAATTCAATTGTTTTTGTAATTTGTTTCAATTCCTGACCTTACCCACAAAAGAAAATGTTCCCACTCCATTATGCATGAAATCGAATGACAGCTTGTGGTCATGGTCATATTTTCCTTTCCATGCACTATTCCTTATTCTTCGGCCAAAATCCTCCCAAGCCCCATCCCCAACATATGCCTTATATATTCCCAGCATTCTCTTCACCCTCTTCCTCTCTTCCAATGACTCCCAATCCTGCTCCTTAATATCAGTTATTTACTGGGTTCTGCGATGATTTTCACAAACTAATCTAGCTGCTCTTCTTAGTCAGCATTTGATAATTTCACATGCATAGTTAGCAAACATTTAGAGCAGCACTTACTCAAGATACAAGTTTTTTTTAATTATCTAGATTATCTCATTTAATTGTTTATATACTACAAATTATTGGATAATTAAAAATATATTTTCAGCGTCACACACAGTTACAGAGTTTTCTCAATAATTTAATTTTCTTGAGTTCTCGTAGAGGCGTACATCGAGTCTGTTACAGTTCTCTCGCATATAAATGATATCATCTTGATATTTAATGGCATGTACAATGGTATATCACCTACTGAAGTTTACACCAGTAGTCTTCCGGGGTACACAATGATAAAATTTTGTCAGCCATATTACTGTTTGATCATTACAGCCACGTGCTGGTGACGTTATAGAGGTCCAATGTGTACTAATAGTATTGTCGGATTGAACTACATCCACGGCAGCATTCGTATTTGTGAACAAACACACCATTTCTCGTTCTGAATTTTTTTTTCATCCAAGAAGGTGCCCATGATAATGATTGGGCGAGACAAGTGCTGCTTCTTGTCTGTTAGCATCCGCTCAACATTAGCCAGGTGCATGTATTCCATAACACGATCGTGCAGTATCACACAGTATGTAGCCGTGTTGGCGGGAAAATTTGCACCACTTTCAAATTCTATTCGAATGGTCTGACGGCTGCATCAGCTGTAAAGTATGGGGACATCTTGACACGCTGAACAAGTGTTAGACTCGTAAAATAGTGTATAGTGCTGTATAAATTCCTTTTAAGATGTGCAGTTTCGTTTAGAAACTAAATGCAGAATTTCACAGCAAATTAGATATATTGACATCTGCGCATGATTTGTGTCGGCAGCAAGTTCGTTTCAGACTCCATAAAAAGTGGGCTTAAGATGCGAAAATGTACAGTTTCGTATGTAGTCACAAAAAATTGAAAAAAAGCCTCGTTAAGGTCTTTCGTCATAAATTCCTTAGCTACATCGTTAAAAATTTGCATGTACCAGCTTCAGCTATCATAACTGGAATCGCGTTTGCGCATTCGCAAAAGATCGAAGCAGTTCAATTTTTCCGTTTCGTTTATTGTCAGTTTTAAAAATTTTGCACAAACAATATTAATTAATTAATTTTGTAATGCAAATAGTACTCAGTAGAACATGTTTGAAATGCTCTGTCAGCCTTCTCAGCCTCTCAGCTCGATGTGTGCAATGTGTAATTTTAAGACGAATACGTAACATGAATTTACTGATACTTTACAACACTTTCATCCCACACACCCAGCCACACCATTTACTGCCAATTAATCGCAAGCAGAGAATTTTGAAGTGCGTTGTCTTTCGACATTTGCTTCAACATAATCCAGAAGAAGCAACACGTTACTTTCGGTATGGGTTATCATTGGCGTTCTTAGTTTAGATTTGCGAGTGGTCTTTTATGACGGTCTATATCTGTAACGGATTGCCCGAGCAAGTTGACCTCCAGGGCCCTATTGTTCTGGGCGCGCTCGAAGAACGTTGCAGACAGCTGTCTGAAGCATTCCATCTGCAGCGGGATGTTAGTAGTCTCGTGTAGAACTACGGTCTGGAATCTCTCTGTAAGTGCAATGGCCGTTTTAGTGCCCTGTTTTGTATCACCTGAAGGCAACGCAGGTGCGAAGCAGCCGCATAACCCCACACAGGACAAGCGTATTCCATAATGGGTCATACCAGTCAGATATAGATGTTTACTCCCGTGGCGGGCTAAACAGGCTGTTCCTGTTCAGTACGGGGCATAGAGCGTGCAATATAGAACTTGCCCTCCTCCTGACGTCTATAATATGGGCTCCCGATGTCAGTCGCCGGTCGAGAGTGATAACGAGGGACTTAACTTCGTTTGCTCACAGGATCATCTCGTTGTGAAGTTGAAGGTGAGGCAGGTTTTGGATGCGTCTCTTACTGATTATGATCGCATGGGTTACGCAGGGATTGATGGTTATCCTCCACCGTTTGCCCAGTTGTTTCCTCGTAGGGTCCTGATACGCAAGTGCCAGGTACGGGTTTGGCGAACCCGCGGTGCCCGAGCTGGAAACTTGTGAGCGCCGTAAGTTTCCCACACCGTAAGCTCCTACCATGCTTCAACGACCACCGTAGGGCGTGACGGTGGAACGTTGTGTGCATAGTATAACGGGAATCATGGCTTAAACGTCCGGATCGCGAGGACGGTACAAACCTCCATAAAAAAAATCCTCAACCTCAAGGTCAGACACGTGCCGAGGAGGTGAATGGGTGATGAGGGAGATCACTCGCTAGCGTGCAACCTCGTGGGCACCTGCGCACCCCTTTTGTATTAGCATTTCATTTTATAATGCAATACTCGTGGGACCAAATCAGAGCTCTTAAACCCCCCCAAAAAAACCTGTGGTACAGTTGTGCCGCAGGATAATCTTAATACACCCAGTTCCAAGAAGCGGGTGATGGTTTATAGCCCCCCCCCCCACCGCCACTTCGGAATGTGACTGCAACAGAAAAGTTTTTATTTCCTTGCGAATGCCTTTATAGTTATGCAAAGAGTGGAAGGACTTTTGAAAAAGTTTCCCCATTTTATATTTCTAAGGGTTCAGAGGGTCTGGTAGGGACCCTAGATTCCGTAAACAAGGTGAGGAACGGGACGCTGCTGCTGGAAACAACAACCAGTAGGCAAGCTACCAAACTCCTTAACTGCGAGAAGCTCTGGGAGTTCGCCGTTACATCTTGAAAACAATGCCACCTTCATCCTGACGTTTGACACTCCAGTACTGCCAAAGAACATCAAAGCAGGGTACATAAACCTAAACGTCTGTCCATATGTTCTGGACCCGATGCGCTGTTTTCAGTGTCAGCGGTTTGGACATACGACGGTATCGTGTAATAGCAGCCTCAACTTTGGTAAATGCGGCAAGAGGGCACATGAGTCTAGCGTCAGTTGCACGTTACCATAAGTGTGAGTCAATTGCTCCGGATCGCACCCGGCCTGGAGTAGCGAGTGTCAAGTGTATCTTGAAGAGCGCAAGATACAGGAGTTGAAGACCAAAGAGAGGATACCTTACGCAGAAGTGAAGAAGAAGGACAAGTTACTCGCCGCTCCAATTTTTGCAACTGGCTTTGCTAAGATGGCTTCAACTACCGTTAGGAAAGAAAGTGTTGCTACCCAAACGACCGTTGCTGACATAAGCACAAGCACAGCGTGCTCGTGTCAGTGCAAATGCGGGGCAAAATCCGTTAAGGTCATAACATCTAAGACCGCGGCGTCGGTAGCAACACGTCTGCGACTTTGACCACAACAGCGGCTGCGAAACAGGATCCACCAGCAGTGATCGGGAAACTACCGGCACCTCCAATACCACCACGTGCTGTCACAGTGGTAGCAATACCAACTGATACCAATGTAAACGGGGGTGACCAGAAGTTTCGGTGCCCGAAGTTTAGACAGACGGACCCGACTCAGTTTGTGAAATCCCCCTCTTCGTCCCCTCCCAGATCGCCTAATAATAGGGAGAAGAAGGGAAAAGGGGCGAGGAACAAGAAGAAGAACAAGCAGGTGTTACAGGAGTCAACTGAGTCGGAGATGTCTGTCTCTTCGGAGCCAAAAGAAACTGAAATACTGGTGGATGAGCAAAAGAAACTATCGGTACATTATTGTCGTTGTGGAGCACTGAATCCTAAATTTCGCAACTACTTCTGTATTCCTCTTGTGTTGAGATTCATCATTCCTCTTCCAGGTTGTTAATTCTCTATAGAGTGTCCATCAAGACGTTACCAAACATTTCATAGTACACTTATGAGACCAGCTGAAAGTTCTTATAACCGTCTGCCTTTCGACGTGCGCGCACCTGTACATTTGCACCCTGGTTTTATATGATATTTGGGCAATGTAGATTGCCCATGTCTCCGATGACTGTTGCGTGGTCTAATGTTTTCTGCATGACAAGCGGAATAACTTCACAGTCAATGGGATTTGCAAACTGTGAGCACGTTGTTTATCACCACGAGAATAGGCATGCGGCACCAACTGCTTACAACAATCATCCGCACAACACTGAAAATCATGAATGAGATGATGCAACGAAACCGCTGCACAGCCGGTTGGAAAAATGTTCTTTATTCTCTGAAAGACATCTACTGTAGTAAAAACCGTTGCGCTTGGAGACTGGGAGTCACACCTATTTATTGTTCGGCAACCTTCAGCTAGTCGATGATGCCTGAAGTGTTACTTACACTGGCCACCAGCACAGCGCTACTTGGATAACTAGGAAATTCAAAATAAATAACAGCTTTTGATACTATATGCACTGTTATTGTTAAAAGGAAGTGCAACTGCGGTGCCAGCAAAAGAACGTTTATCCGTTGTGAGAGTAACTGCACAAAAATGTGAAGAGCTCTGATAAAAAAATTATAATGCTACGTTCATTTGCTTGCTGTTAGTCTCTTACATAAAAAACATGAAAGGTAATAAAAAAGGATGGCGGAAATGACTCACCAGTCTCAAAAGTTTAAGGTTGAGACGAGTGAAAAACATATGTGACGAACAAAAACAAATACAATATTTCAGTTTTGCACTTAATTCATGTGGTAGGGAACAAACCAAATAGTTTGGGAGGAGTGCACACGCCGAAGTTTACTACGTGACTGGCTGGGCAGCGGGAAACAGGCTGGGGAAGGAGGTGGCGCAGGTAAACTGTAAAGGGGTGAGCTTTCGTTGTGTCGGGAAAGACTATGATGATATATATATATATATATATACGAGGCGTATTCCAAAAGTAAGGTCCGTTTGATCATAATAAAAACATCGTTCAGGATACAAGGTTTTTATTAACGTCAGTATGTAACTACATATCTAGTTCACTTTTCCACATAATCGCCGTTCATATCTATACACTTTCTGTAACGCTGTACCAGTTTCTTTAACCCCTCGGCATAAAAGTCTGCCGCCTGGGACCTGAACCAATTGGTAACGCTCGTCTTGAGTTCTTCATCGGTTTGAAATCGTTGTCCACCAAGCCACCGTTTCAAATGCAGGAAGAGAAAATAGTCGCTTGGTGCAAGATCTGGACTGTAAGCAGGGTGGTCTAGGATTTCCCAACGAAACTCTTGAATCTTCTCTTTGGTTTTGGAAGCGGTATACGGGCGTGCGTTGTCGTGCAGGAGGATGATGCCAGACGACAGTTTCCCGCGGCGTCGATTTTGGATGGCACGTCTCAGTTTGGTGAGCGTTGCACAGTACACGTCAGCTGTAATGGTTGTCCCACGGTCCATGAATTCGATCAAAAGGACGCCCTTTTCGTCCCAAAACACGGAAGCCATCATTTTGCGATTCGTGTACGGCGATTGCTTACACTTTTTTGGTTTGGGTGAACCGGAATGGCGCCACTGCGTTGATTGTTGTTTTGATTCTGCGTTGATGTACGCTATCCACGTCTCGTCTCCCGTAACAATTTGGGAAAACAAACTGTTTCCATCTTGTCTATAGCGCTCCAAAAATTGTCGTGCGCTATGCATTCGTTGCTCTTTGTGCTGAGCGGTGAGCAGTTTTGGCACCCACCGCGCACAAAGCTTCCGATATCCAAGCTCTTCAGTGACAATCCTGTAAATTGAGGTTCTAGCTACATTTGGGAATTCCATAGCCAGACCACTAATCGTCAAACGCCGATCACTTCGCAGTTTTTGGTTAACTTGCTCGACGATGTCGTCGGTCCGAATACTGGGCCTGCCACTCCGCTGTTGATCGTGCACATCTGTGCGACCACTTTGAAATTCTCGACACCAGTGACGAACTTGTTTCTCACTCATTATGTTTGGTCCGTATATATATATATATATATATCGCAGGTGGTAAATAAAATTAATACATGTAACAAAATAGTGTTAAAGCGAACAATAAATAAATAAATTTGGAAGAAATTCGTTAAAATTATTACTAGTTAAATGATAAATTATAATACTAATTATAAAGAGTGATGGGTCAAAAGGTAGAATTTTATCGGTGGTTGTGGCCAGATGGGTACTGTATCTGTATGTAACCAAGATATTTGGTATACAAGTTCCCATCTCGGAAGTTCTGATGCGGCGGTGATTTCGGGGAAAACTGATTTTTCTTACAGTGAAGCAGTCATTGAGGTTTTTTTTTATTTTTATTTCTTAGGCCATACAGCGAAATCAAGTGTTATTTCAGATCATCCATATGTTTTCAATTTCTCCATTGTATATTATTTTGCAAGTAACTCTGGACGAACGCGACATGTACATACACACAAATTATGGTCATTGGCATGTTCTGGTATTGGGATGTATAAGTTGCGGGTGAGAACTGTTTGTCTGTGGCCATTCATTCTGACTGAGAGTTACCGTGTAGTGACGACTGTAATAGGACCTAGTGCAGTGGAGACAGGTTAGCTGGTATATGGTATGTGTTGCGGAGCATGTGGCATGCCCATTGATGGGGGTTTCCCTTGTAGTAGGAGTGGAATATGTTGTAGCGTGTGGGTGAATGCTGCAGGTTGTAATGTAAGACCGGTTGCCCGATATAGGCTGATATCAAGCAGAGTACTGACCGAATGAATAGAAGATGTGTGGCCAACCGACGTGCCTAGCGAGCAGCCCCGATCCGGTCATGGCTACCACAGTACCCACATAGGAGCCAGAGAAGCCCGCGGTGGCCAGACGACTGCGTTCAGATGGAGGCGTCCAGCGGGACCACACGTCGTGCATCGCCGGGTACGACACGCCCTGCACACACCACAAACAGAGTATAGCAAGAACGAAGTCTTTCTCGGCGTTGAGAATATATGAAATGCTCTCGGGTGACTAGGCGAATAAAGAATGCATTGTCACAAGACAAGATATTTCGGCAACTAAATTCATTGTCGCCATCTTCTGGTGAAGTGCGTCAGTGGCGCTGCCGAGGACCACACGACGCGACGCGCCCTTCTCAACTGAGCACACGCTATGCGCTACCATCATCATCATACATTGTCATTTGTCGGGTGGACGAATCCACCAGACTAGCTGTTTTACTGTGTCTCCGGTCTTCAGCCTCGGTAATATTGTTTATGTTCGGTGGTTAAATTGTCAAACTCCGTCGCCGCACACTCCGCCCAATCCGACCGGAAAAGGAAACCCATGGGGAGGGAGGGGCAGTCAGTAGTGGTGCAGGTGAAGAATAGTCTGCCACGTGCCGAAGGCCGCCGGATCGAATCCGGCCGCGGGCATGGATGTTAAGTATTGTGTGTCTGTGTGAATGTCTTGTCCGTCCTGTGGCGTCCAGACATTGGAAAAAATACACATTGAGCTGGCTGTATGGCCTCCGTTGCCGAATGCCAATTAAAAAAAAAAAAAAAGTATAGTCTGAGTAGTCATGGTTTCCACAGTCGGTTTAGATGTTGCTATGTGGTTTTTAGATATTAGTTGCTGTGTATATCGTTTCTTTTTCGTTGCTGCCTTAATGTGTGGGGGAGGGGATGGTGTTTTTCGTTTGTTTGTGCGTTGTGTTTTGTGGCGTGCTTGACGGTGTTTATGCTTCGTTTGTTAGTGTTTTGTTGCAAATGTCTTGTATTATGTGTTGCGTAATGTCCTTGGTTAGAAGTTATATGGTATGTTGTCAAGTTGAGTTAGTTTGTCAGTCAGTTGTCGGAAGAATGGTCTGTCCAGAGCTTTATAGAAAAATTTCTATTCAGGTCTTGTACGTATTCTGTCAGCGGTTGTAGATGTCTGTATATGTAATGTTTCAATCCGGGTTCGCCTGTCAGCACGGAGCGCCAGGTGCAGTGCCCATCGCTCCTTTCGCTGCAGGCGGAGTAGTCCTGCTCTAGAAGCTTTATGCATGAAGATGTGGGTGTATGTCATGTACGGCCGTATTAACGTTTTATACAGTGTTAGTAGTGTTTTTGTTGTGCAGCCATGGTTCCTTCCCTTTAGAAGCCGTATGGTCTGGAGTCTGCTTTGGGTCGCTATTGTTTTAAAGTGGCTTTGGAGGTTTAACTGTGGGTCTAATTTAATACCTAGATATTTGGCACGCCTCACGTAGCCCACCTTCGTGCCGTTTACACGTAGGCGCGGTAGCTTTTTCCAGCGAATTCGTTGGCCACTGTTTCGAAAGATGATGATCTGTGTTTTTGTTGCATTTATTGTAATTCGCCAGTTGTTGCAGTACTCTTCAAATGTCTTAAGTTGTTTTTGTAGCTGGGTGACTGCTGATATCGGCCGTTTTCTGGTTGCCCAGAAAGCTGTGTCGTCCGCAAAGAGTGCGGTTCCTGTCGTCGGGGCGTTGCCTGTTTGTGGAGTGTCTCGAACATATTTGATATACAGGAGTGGTGATATTGAGGAGCCTTGTTGCACGCCTGCGTGTAGGTAGAATGGGTCGGAGAGTGTGTTTCCCAACCTACATTGTCCCCATCGTCCCATGATTAGGTCACATAGCCAGTGGGTTATGGTTTCGGGGAGCTCTAGTTCGATCAATTTTCTCCGAAGTCCGTCGTGCCATAGTGTGTTGAAAGCTTTCTGGACGTCCATAAAAGCTGCTGCTGTGGTGTTTCCTTTAGCGTAGCCTTCCTCTACTGCGGTCACGACACGGAGGAGTTGATCATTTATTGTTACTCCGGGGCGGAATCAGGCTTGAACATTACCCAATTTGTTGTCGATGGCTAGGTGTTTATGGAGTCTTCTAGTCATGATTTTCTCCATGAGTTTTAGGAAGGAGCACAGCAGACTTATTGGGTGGTAGTTTTCCGGTTTAGTGGGGGTTTTCCCCGGTTTTGGGAAAAGAAGCACGTGGGCGTGTTTCCAGGTTTTGGGTGTGTACCCAATGTGGTAGGTTGCTGTGAAGAGCGTTGATAGATGAATGTGAAATATGGGTGGGAGTTGTTTAAGAACTGCGTTGGGAATTCCATCTGGCCCTGGAGCTGTATTTCTTAGTGATTTGATGTTATGTTTTATTTCGATGGTACTGATGGCGAGCGTAAGTGGAGATCGCTGGTCCAGGATTTTCGGTAGGTTCTGAAGTGGTTGATGGAGATTTTGATGTTGGTCCAGCATTTGCTGAGTTTAAGAAGGAACTGGTTTTTGAAATGTGGTGCATTTGGTGGATCTGTTGTAAGTAGTTACTGAAGACGTTCGCTTTTTCAAGATTGCTGACCAGTATTCTGGCGTTGATTTGGAGTGAGTAGCTGGGGTTGGGTTTCTTATTGTTAAGTCGTGCTATGCACCTCCAAAACTCATGTGTGTTTCGTGTTCGGTTTCCGTCGATTCTATCACAGAAGGTATTCCATTTCTCTTCACGGCGTTGTGAGACAGCTTGGGCAACCTCCTCTTTGAGTCGCTTGTAGAGCTCCCTGTCTTGATATTTTCCCCTATTTATGTATCGTCGGTGCGCTTTGCGTTTTTGTTTAATCAGTGCTAAGATGTTTGGGGTAAGTCTTTTGTCCCTTGGCCCGCTTGCTTGTGTTTTCGGGATTGCCGTGTTCATAGCACCCGTCACAACCGCCGCTAAACGCGTCGCATACTCATCAATGTCTCCCGGGGTGTCCACATTGACTGTCATCCAGTCTGGTAGCTGCTGGCGTACTTCATGCCGGAATAGATCCCAGTCCGCCGCTGCTAGCTTGAAGTGGTGGGGGTGGCTGGGTGGTACCGTCACCTGAGCTGATAACTCGACGAGTATCGGGACGTGGTCTGAATTGACATTTGGACCAGTTGCTATCATGGTGATCAGTCGGCTGACTGCGTGGCTCGCGAATTTCTTATCAGGTGAGGTAGCTGAAAGTACTCCGCGGCGTCTGGCTAGTCTAGTGGGTCCCGGGGTTCTAATGAGCTCCAGTCTGCGAATTTATCGAAGTAATGCGGTCCCAAATGCGTTAGTGTGGTTGTCCCCCCAGACACGGTGATGTGCGTTGACATCTGAGAGTAATAATAGATGTGCTCTAAAGCCACAAAAGCCACAAAAACAACAACAACAACAACGAGAACAAAATCTGTGCTGACAAAGTGCGGCGCGGTACATATTTTGAACAGCCTGACGTGTGTGGACATGACCATTGACCTAGTCTAACAAGAAACGTGATTCATCCAATCAGGCGACACGTTTGCATTGATCCACAGCGCAGTCTCTATGATCCCGTATTCATTGGAATCGTAATTGGCGATGTCGTGTGAATATGAAGCAACCGTCCGCTGCGGAGACCTGTATACTACAATGTGCTCCGAAATAATAGCACCAGCATTGTACCTCTGCAATCAGATCTGCCACAGATCGTCCCCTAAACCATCTTTAGAAAGGGTTCTGTTACTAGGCGAGAACTTCCATCACACTGTCGCCTACTCGTGGTTTCACCGTTACGTCCTTGAAACATTTTCCAGAGAAGCTCACAACATTAGGTTGCGAACAGCCGACCAGCTCGTTTTTTTTTTCCGAAATCCTCGTAACTCCCCCTGCTCCTGTTCTCCGCTTATATACTTTCCTCAGTGCATGTCGTATCCGCAACATCACCAAACGACAATCTGTCTCGCGGTGGATAGTGTTCATAATGTTTTGGCACATCAGCGTATGAAGGTAGCGTGCTCCAAGAAAGCCAGTTGGCTCCCAACTTTTTCCAAGTTCATCATCATCATCGTTAACAGTTTCCAGCCTCTGGCCGGGTCTGCTTTATGCACAAGCCTCTCCATTTGCTTCTTTCTTCCCACCACCTCTCTGTCTCCACTTTGTTCCAGTTCTCCCCTCTCTTCCTACACCCTCCTCCACTTCTTTCAGCCATCCATCTCTTGGTCTTCCTCTGGGTCGTTTACCACGTATCTTGATTTCATGGACTTGGGATTCTCTGAGTTCCAAGTTAATTTACTAATTTTGCTATTATTCACCTCCTCATAGAAAATAGTTTAATATTTAATAAACATAAACCTTCCTCGAGAACTGCATCATATAACAGTGAAAATTGCATTTCCCTTAATCTACAAACTAGTAAAATACTAATATACTAATCTGTATTGCATATAGATATACGAAGTGTAACATGAATGACGGATGAAGAAATGTGTTCTCTGTAGACGGATGCGTTAGAGTGATTCCGGTCACCATGGCCAGGCCACCGATCTTCTAAAAATCATTCTGACTACTTCTCGAGAGAAAATTCACTGTTAAGACCCCTTATTTCTTTATTTAAAAATGAAATAGGTAATTGGTTTCTGACCAGTCAGCTAGTTCCAGGCATAATATGGTATTTTGCCCTGAAGGAATGCCAGACGCACCTATAACAGTCGTACTGGGACAGTTATGGAGCTTTGGTTTATTACAGTAGATGTGTAGATAACTGTTGTTTCATGTATATCAAAATGAAGGCAGCAAGGTGTGAAACCGGGTGCCGGCCACTTTACGATCAACACTGTCGCATACACACTGCGGAGGGGTTTAGGATATAGCCCAGTACTTTCTTCCACGATCTTATAATCATTAGTCGTGCACCTCCATTTCTTGTATCCTGTTGACCACGTGCAGAGTGAACTTCTTTTAACACTGAGCATCGGACATGATTAAGGTACTGAGCCAACGCGATACTTATTTTTAATGTATTCACAAATATACATATATATAAAAATTGTATTCTGCAAAGGGAGTCTCAAGATAAACACGGTTTTTAATCAAAACCTTCCATATAGTACATCCCTGGGACCTTAATACCCCTTGCTACGTAAATGCATTAGTCACCAAGCCATCATGACTGGTGTGACGCGCCATGTGGTCGTATTGAAAACGGAGTATCCCTACAAATTTGTGGGAGTAGAGGGGCTAGTTCTGTGATCACCATGCTATTCTTCGTCAGTCTGTAGTGTCTGTAGTGATAAGAAACCGAAAGCACGTAAAATAACAACATATGCACTTCATATGTGAGCAGATTTTAGTGTACCTCTACGATGCCCTCTGCAATCCGGAGGGCGACGAAGGCGGCGAGTCCGCCGGCGTTGACGACCCACGGTGTTAGCAGGGTGAGCAACGCCGCGATGGCTACGCCAAACCCGAACAGATTGTTGCCGCCCCACCGGACGGCCAGCCAGCCGCCTACCACCTGCGTTGTCACGTAACCATAGAAGTAGGAGCTCAGCACCAAGCCCTGCGCGCGGCTGTCCCACCAGAACTCACGGGTCTGAAAAATGCGAGTTAACCATGCACCAACAAGAAGGAGTCGGATACATTAAGTGATATGCCGCAACTAGTAGAAGAGAATGTTGATACCATTGGCAAGTGGGTAAAGAAATATAACTATCAAATGAGTAAAAGCTAGATTCCATTCAAAAGGTAACAAATAGCATATCTACCCCAACACCAGATCTAATACAATAAGTAACCAAATCACTTCAGGCGAATGCTGGGATGCTTCCTTCAAAAGCCCATGGCTTAATTCCTTCCCGTTCCTAGCCCCAAATCGTTCCCCGACTATTCTGACGTCGACGTTGACGAGGCATAACGCCATAGAAAACAGTAATTTATTTCCACCTTCTGATCCTAAGTTCAAAGTTTTCTGAAGTCATGCTCTAGCCGCAAACGATGCAGAATACACACTCTAGGTAGCTGGAAAAAAAAATTAGAGCTGTCATGAATTTTGAAATGGTTTTTCATGAATCCCACACCTGGCACCAAAAATGTTACTGTGTATTGTCTTAGAGCATTCTGACATACAAACATAGCTTTGATATTTTACCCAGAAAGATGGGGAAAGGAAACTGGGCAATCACTACGGCTCAAGTACAAATGAATGCCAGTAATTTCAATGGAAAATTAATAGGAAACTTCGGCTTACATCTTGATGTGAAAACAATTAATAAACAGTTAAAATAAGTAAAGAAACACGCCTCAGGTGTCGAGTACAAATATTTACATAGTGGAAATGCTTCAATTGATCTAAATTACCGAAGAATACTCACTTGTAAAAGTGATGTTATTGAAAATTTTAGTTTCGCAAGGTTAAAGCAAACTCCAAGATATTTTAGCACGGCCTAACATAATCTTGGCATAACCAAGGACACATGAAACACGGACAGATCTATGCAATGTGAAAGCTGAGTATTCCATTTGACTGCGAGGGCAAATTACTCCTACTTCAGGTGCATCATTAATTGGCGTGGTGTCTCTAGTTATGCGTGGATGATGTACAGTATGTAACTTGTACTCGAACACTGCAGTTACACTTAATATCATTTACGGTTGTATAGAATAGCATCTGAAACGCAATCCCCAATAATAGTTTCGTTCCATCAGCTGATGAACGTCCAATTGTTAATTAGCATTGCGAACGCCTTGCGTCCGTCCCAAAAACTAATTCTAAATGCTGACGTGAAAAGATTTTCAAAATACTCTGTGGTGAAAAACTGTCTCGTACACAGATTTAACTTTTAAATCGAGGATATTCTAGTAGTCTTTAGTAAATTTCTACAGTATTGTACTCATAATGTTGTTTGATAATACATTAAATTCAAGGTCACTAGGTGCCGATTTCAACATAACCATTACTTCAGGAACGGTAGAGTCCTTGCTTAAATAATTGTTTACGTAAAACTCAGTCCTTTGAAAAAGCAATCCCCGTGTATGGCATGGAAACAGTTAACGATATTTAGTGACCACAGCAATAAAGGCTTGTGGTTCTATGCTCAAATATGATATAAATGACATCCATCAATGATTGACATTCCTTATACTATGCTACTTCCAGTAAAATTTTCCACCCGCAGGGGCCTGGTACGCAAGTGCCAGGTACGGGTTTGGCGAACCCGCGGTGCCCGAGCTGGAAACTTGTGAGCGCCGCAAGTTTCCCACACCGTAAACTCCTACCATGCTTCAACGACCACCGTAGGGCGTGACGGTGGAACGTTGTGTGTCTAGGAGAACGGGGATCTTGGCTTAATCGCCCGGATCGCGAGGACGGTACAAACCTCTATAAAAAAACCCCTCAACCTCAAGGTCGGATACGTGCCGAGGAGGTGCATGGGTGAGAGGCAGATCACTCGCTAACGTACAACCTCAGGGGCACCTGCGCACCCCTGTTGTATTAGCGCTTCTTTTTAAAATGGTTTAACTCGTGGGATCAAAATGAAGCCTCACAAAAAAACCACAGACCCCTGCGGCCCGGGTGTGTCGCAGGCAAATAAAAATACACCCAGTTCAAAAAAGCGGGCGAGGGTTGAAAGCCCTCCCCC
>JARYHS010013630.1:202686676-202727682 GCA_031002005.1 Vandiemenella viatica | reverse complement strand
AAATTGGAAGAAATTCGTTAAAATTATTACTAGTTAAATGATAAATTATAATACTAATTATAAAGAGTGATGGGTCAAAAGGTAGAATTTTATCGGTGGTTGTGGCCAGATGGGTACTGTATCTGTATGTAACCAAGATATTTGGTATACAAGTTCCCATCTCGGAAGTTCTGATGCGGCGGTGATTTCGGGGAAAACTGATTTTTCTTACAGTGAAGCAGTCATTGAGGTTTTTTTTATTATTATTTCTTAGGCCATACAGCGAGATCAAGTGTGATTTCAGATCATCCAAATGTTTTCAATTTCTCCATTGTATATTATTTTGCAAGTAACTCTGGACGAACGCGACATGTACACACACACAAATTATGGTCATTGGCATGTTCTGGTATTGGGATGTATAAGTTGCGGGTGAGAACTGTTTGTCTGTGGCCATTCATTCTGACTGAGAGTTACCGTGTAGTGACGACTGTAATAAGACCTAGTGCAGTGGAGACAGGTTAGCTGGTATATGGTATGTGTTGCGGAGCATGTGGCATGCCCATTGATGGGGGTTTCCCTTGTAGTAGGAGTGGAATATGTTGTAGCGTGTGGGTGAATGCTGCAGGTTGTAATGTAAGACCGGTTGCCCGATATAGGCTGATATCAAGCAGAGTACTGACCGAATGAATAGAAGATGTGTGGCCAACCGACGTGCCTAGCGAGCAGCCCCGATCCGGTCATGGCTACCACAGTACCCACATAGGAGCCAGAGAAGCCCGCGGTGGCCAGACGACTGCGTTCAGATGGAGGCGTCCAGCGGGACCACACGTCGTGCATCGCCGGGTACGACACGCCCTGCACACACCACAAACAGAGTAAAGCAAGAACGAAGTCTTTCTCGGCGTTGAGAATGTATGAAATGCTCTCGGGTGACTAGGCGAATAAAGAATGCATTGTCACACGATATTTCGGCAACTAAATTCATCGTCGCCATCTTCTGGTGAAGTGCGTCAGTGGCGCTGCCGAGGACCGCACGACGCGACGCGCCCTACTCAACTGAGCACACGCTATGCGCTACCATCATCATCATCATCATCATCCATTGTCATTTGTCGGGTGGACGAATCCACCAGACTGGCTGTTTTACCGTGTGTCCGGTCTTCAGCTTCGGTAATATTGTTTATGTTCGGTGGTTAAATTGTCAAACTCCGTCGCCACACACTCCGCCCAATCCGACCGGAAAAGCAAACCCATGGGGAGGGAGGGGCAGTCAGTAGTGGTGCAGGTGAAGTATAGTCTGAGTAGTCGTGGTTGTCCACAGTCGGTTTAGATGTTGCTATGTGGTTTTTAGATATTAGATGCTGTATATATCGTTTCGCGGTTGCGTTTATTTTTCGTTGCTGCATTAATGTGTGGAGGAGGGGATGGTGTTTTTTCGTTTGTTTGTGCGTTGTGTTTTGTGACGTGCTTGACGGTGTTTATGCTTCGTTTGTTAGTGTTTTGTTGAAAATGTCTTGTATTATGTGTCACGTAATGTCCTTGGTGAGAAGTTATATGGTATGTTGTCAAGTTGATTTAGTTTATCAGTCAGTTGTCGGAAGAATGGTCTGTCCAGAGCTTTATGGAAGTATTTTCTATTCAGGTCTTGTACGTATTCTGTCAGCGGTTGTATATGTAATATGTAATGTCTGTATATGTAATGTTTCAATCCGGGTTCGCCTGTCAGCACGGAGCGCCAGGTGCAGTGCCCATCGCTCCTTTCGCTGCAGGCGGAGTAGTCCTGCTCTAGAAGCTTTATGCATGAAGATGTGGGTGTATGTCATGTACGGCCGTATTAACGTTTTATACAGTGTTAGTAGTGTTTTTGTTGTGCAGCCATGGTTCCTTCCCTTTAGAAGCCGTATGGTCTGGAGTCTGCTTTGGCTTTGGGTCGCTATTGTTTTAAAGTGGCTATGGAGGTTTAACTGTGGGTCTAATTTAATACCTAGATATTTGGCACGCCTCACGTAGCCCACCTTCGTGCCGTTTACACGTAGGCGCGGTAGCTTTTTCCAGCGAATTCGTTGGCCACTGTTTCGAAAGATGATGATCTGTATTTTTGTTGCATTTATTGTAATTCGCCAGTTGTTGCAGTACTCTTCAAATGTCTTAAGTTGTTTTTGTAGCTGGGTGACTGCTGATATCGGCCGTTTTCTGGTTGCCCAGAAAGCTGTGTCGTCCGCAAAGAGTGCGGTTCCTGTCGTCGGGGCGTTGCCTGTTTGTGGAGTGTCTCGAACATATTTGATATACAGGAGTGGTGATATTGAGGAGCCTTGTTGCACGCCTGCGTGTAGGTAGAATGGGTCGGAGAGTGTGTTTCCCAACCTAAATTGTCCCGATCGTCCCATGATTAGGTCACATAGCCAGTGGGTTATGGTTTCGGGGAGCTCTAGTTCGATCAATTTTCTCCGAAGTCCGTCGTGCCATACAGTGTCGAAAGCTTTCTGGACGTCCATAAAAGCTGCTGCTGTGGTGTTTCCTTTAGCGTAGCCTTCCTCTACTGCGGTCACGACACGGAGGAGTTGATCATTTATTGTTACTCCGGGGCGGAATCAGGCTAGGTGTTTATGGAGTCTTCTAGTCATGATTTTCTCCATGAGTTTTAGGAAGGAGCACAGCAGACTTATTGGGCGGTAGTTTTCCGGTTTAGTGGGGGTTTTCCCCGGTTTTGGGAAAAGAAGCACGTGGGCGTGTTTCCAGGTTTTGGGTGTGTACCCAATGTGGTAGGTTGCTGTGAAGAGCGTTGATAGATGAATGTGAAATATGGGTGGGAGTTGTTTAAGAACTGCGTTGGGAATTCCATCTGGCCCTGGAGCTGTATTTCTTAGTGATTTGATGTTATATTTTATTTCGATGGTACTGTTGTTGGTTCAGCATTTGCTGAGTTTGAAGAAGGAACTGGTTTTTGAAATGTGGTGCATTTGGTGGATCTGTTGTAAGTAGTTACTGAAGACGTTCGCTTTTTCAAGATTGCTGACCAGTATTCTGGCGTTGATTTGGAGTGATTAGCTGGGGTTGAGTTTCTTATTGTTAAGTCGTGCTATGCACCTCCAAAACTCATGTGTGTTTCGTGTTCGGTTTCCGTCGATTCTATCACAGAAGGTATTCCATTTCTCTTCACGGCGTTGTGAGACAGCTTGGGCAACCTCCTCTTTGAGTCGCTTGTAGAGCTCCCTGTCTTGATATTTTCCCCTGTTTATGTATCGTCGGTGCGCTTTGCGTTTTTGTTTAATCAGTGCTAAGATGTTTGGGGGAAGTCTTTTGTCCCTTGGCCCGCTTGCTTGTGTTTTCGGGATTGCCGTGTTCATAGCACCCGTCACAACCGCCGCTAAACGCGTCGCATATTCATCAATGTCTCCCGGGGTGTCCACATTGACTGTCATCCAGTCTGGTAGCTGCTGGCGTACTTCATGCCGGAATAGATCCCAGTCCGCCGCTGCTAGCTTGAAGTGGTGGGGGCGGCTGGGTGGTACCGTCACCTCAGCTGATAACTCGACGAGTATCGGGACGTGGTCTGAATTGACATCTGGACCAGTTGCTATCATGGTGATCAGTCGGCTGACTGCGTGGCTCGCGAATTTCTTATCAGGTGAGGTAGCTGAAAGTACTCCGCGGCGTCTGGCTAGTCTAGTGGGTCCCGGGGTTCTAATGAGCTCCAGTCTGCGGATTTATCGAAGTAATGCGGTCCCAAATGCGTTAGTGTGGTTGTCCCCCCAGACACGGTGATGTGCGTTGACATCTGAGAGTATTAATAGATGTGCTCTAAAGCCACAAAAGCCACAAAAACAACAACAAAAACAACGAGAACAAAATCTGTGCTGACAAAGTGCGGCGCGGTACATATTTTGAACAGCCTGACGTGTGTGGACATGACCATTGACCTAGTCTAACAAGAAACGTGATTCATCCAATCAGGCGACACGTTTGCATTGATCCACAGCGCAGTCTCTATGATCCCGTATTCATTGGAATCGTAATTGGCGATGTCGTTGGATCAACATGTGAATATGAAGCAACCGTCCGCTGCGGAGACCTGTATACTACAATGTGCTCCAAAATAATAGCACCAGCATTGTACCTCTGCAATCAGATCTGCCACAGATCGTCCCCTAAACCATCTTTAGAAAGGGTTCTGTTACTAGGCGAGAACTTCCATCACACTGTCGCCTACTCGTGGTTTCACCGTTACGTCCTTGAAACACTTTCCAGAGAAGCTCACAACATTAGGTTGCGAACAGCCGACCAGCTCGTTTTTTTTCCGAAATCCTCGTAACTCCCACTGCTCCTGTTCTCCGCTTATATACTTTCCTCAGTGCATGTCGTATCCGCAACATCACCAAACGACAATCTGTCTCGCGGTGGATAGTGTTCATAATGTTTTGGCACATCAGCGTATGAAGGTAGCGTGTTCCAAGAAAGCCAGTTGGCTCCCAACTTTTTCCAAGTTCATCATCATCATCGTTAACAGTTTCCAGCCTCTGGCCGGGTCTGCTTTATGCACAAGCCTCTCCATTTGCTTCTTTCATCCCACCACCTCTCTGTCTCCACTTTGTTCCAGTTCTCCCCTCTCTTCCTACACCCTCCTCCACTCCTTTCAGCCATCCATCTCTTGGTCTTCCTCTGGGTCGTTTACCACGCATCTTAATTTCATGGACTTGGGATTCTCTGAGTTCCAAGTTAATTTACTAATTTTGCTATTATTCACCTCCTCATAGAAAATAGTTTAATATTTAATAAACATAAACCTTCCTCGAGAACTGCATCATATAACAGTGAAAATTGCATTTCCCTTAATCTACAAACTAGTAAAATACTAATATACTAATCTGTATTGCATATAGATATACGAAGTGTAACATGAATGACGGATGAAGAAATGTGTTCTCTGTAGGCGGATGCGTTAGAGTGATTCCGGTCACCATGACCAGGCCACGGATCTTCTAAAAATCATTCTGACTACTTCTCGAGAGAAAATTCACTGTTAAGACCCCTTATTTCTTTATTTAAAAATGAAATAGGTAATTGGTTTCTGACCAGTCAGCTAGTTCCAGGCATAATATGGTATTTTGCCCTGAAGGAATGCCAGACGCACCTATAACAGTCGTACTGGGACAGTTATGGAGCTTTGGTTTACAGTAGATGTGTAGATAACTGTTGTTTCATGTATATCAAAATGAAGGCAGCAAGGTGTGAAACCGGGTGCCGGCCACTTTACGATCAAGACTGTCGCATACACACTGCGGAGGGGTTTAGGATATAGCCCAGTACTTTCTTCCACGATCTTATAATCATTAGTCGTGCACCTCCATTTCTTGTATCCTGTTGACCACGTGCAAAGTGAACTTCTTTTGACACTGAGCATCGGACATGATTAAGGTACTGAGCCAACGCGATACTTATTTTTAATGTATTCACAAATATACATATATATAAAAATTGTATTCTGCAAAGGGAGTCTCAAGATAAACACGGTTTTTAATCAAAACCTTCCATATAGTATATCCCTGGGACCTTAATACCCCTTGCTACGTAAATGCATTAGTCACCAAGCCATCATGACTGGTGTGACGCGCCCTGTGGTCGTATTGAAAACGGAGTATCCCTACAAATTTGTGGGAGTAGAGGGGCTAGTTCTGTAATCACCATGCTATTCTTCGTCAGTCTGTAGTGATAAGTCCGGATAAGTGTTTCATCATATGCTGTGATTCCCTGAGCTGTATTCAGGCCATAGGTAATATGTACTCAGCAGACCGTCTAGTCCAGGACATCCAGGACGCCCTCCTTTCCCTCCAATCTCGTGGAAAGGAGGTTTTATTCTGCTGGGTACCGGGCCATGTGGGAATCAGGGGGAACGAGGCAGCAGATGAAGCTGCCAAGTTAGCCTGTGACAAGGTCCGAATCGACTTTGCACCGGTCCCAAAGTCAGACCTTGCCTCGGCGGTGAAGAGATTTATCTTTGATATTTGGCAGAGGCAGTGGCTGGAAGTCGAGCATTATAAGCTCCGGCTGGTCAAACCGACCGTTCAGCCGTGGAGCAGCTCCTTCCAGCGGGCGAGGGGGGATGACGTTCTCCTTACTCGCCTCCTTATAGGGCACTGTCCTCTCACTCATAGTTTCCTTCTCCGCCGAGAGGACCCTCCGGAATGTGATGCTTGTGGCGTACCTTTGACGGTACGCCACATTTTAACCGAATGTATATTGTTTTTAGATTTAAGGGCAGACGTTGGCTTAGGCAACGATCTGTCCCTTATTTTAAGCGATGACCGTGACAACGTGGCTAAGGTTTTAAAGTTTTGCAGCTTGGCCGGTCTTGTCCCAAAAATTTTGGGCAGATCGGCCTAGGTTTTAGATTGGATTAGTAGCCATTTACAGCCACTAATCCAAGTACTGTTTTTACTTATGACACTGCTTATATGGCTGGCCTCTTTACAGCCAGCCAGTTTACGCGTTTTTTAAACTGGTTAGCCTTTTTACAGCCAACCAGTTAATATATGTATTTTTATAATTTATTGCCTATTTTCAGTTTTATGTTTTACGTTGCTGTCTGCGTGGCCGATCTCTTTACAGTCGGCCACGCAGTCTGTATTTTAATTAGTATGCTAGTATTTTATTGTGCTGTCTCTGTGGCCGACCCCTTTACAGTCGGCCACACAGACGGCAATTTTGCCACGTTGTCACGCCTGGTTGTTGTTAGGGCGCTAATGACCCCGTCGTCGACGCGCCCTAAAACCCGAAAAACAACAACAACAACAACATGTAGTGATAAGAAACCGAAAGCACGTAAAATAACAACATATGCACTTCATATGTGAGCAGATTTTAGTGTACCTCTACGATGCCCTCTGCAATCCGGAGGGCGACGAAGGCGGCGAGTCCGCCGGCGTTGACGACCCACGGTGTTAGCAGGGTGAGCAACGCCGCGAGGGCTACGCCAAACCCGAACAGATTGTTGCCGCCCCACCGGACGGCCAGCCAGCCGCCTACCACCTGCGTTGTCACGTAACCATAGAAGTAGGAGCTCAGCACCAAGCCCTGCGCGCGGCTGTCCCACCAGAACTCACGGGTCTGAAACATGCGAGTTAACCATGCACCAACAAGAAGGAGTCGGATACATTAAGTGATATGCCGCAACTAGTAGAAGAGAATGTTGATACCATTGGCAAGTGGGTAAAGAAATATAACTATCAAATGAGTAAAAGCTAGATTCAATTCAAAAGGTAACAAATAGCATATCTACCCCAACACCAGATCTAATACAATAAGTAACCAAATCACTTCAGGCGAATGCTGGGATGCTTCCTTCAAAAGCCCATGGCTTAATTCCTTCCCGTTCCTAGCCCCAAATCGTTCCCCGACTATTATGACGTCGACGTTGACGAGGCATAACGCCATAGAAAACAGTAATTTATTTCCACCTTCTGATCCTAAGTTCAAAGTTTTCTGAAGTCATGCTCTAGCCGCAAACGATGCAGAATACACACTCTAGGTAGCTGGAAAAAAAAATTAGAGCTGTCATGAATTTTGAAATGGTTTTTTCATGAATCCCACACCTGGCACCAAAAATGTTACTGTGTATTGTCTAAGAGCAATCTGACATACAAACATAGCTTTGATATTTTACCCAGAAAGATGGGGAAAGGAAACTGGGCAATCACTACGGCTCAAGTACGAATGAATGCCAGTAATTTCAATGGAAAATTAATAGGAAACTTCGGCTTACATCTTGATGTGAAAACAATTAATAAACAGTTAAAGTAAGTAAAGAAACACGCCTCAGGTGTCGAGTACAAATATTTACATAGTGGAAATGCTTCAATTGATCTAAATTACCGAAGAATACTCACTTGTAAAAGTGATGTTATTGAAAATTTTAGTTTCGCAAGGTTAAAGCAAACTCCAAGATATTTTAGCACGGCCTAACATAATCTTGGCATAACCAAGGACACATGAAACACGGACAGATCTATGCAATGTGAAAGCTGAGTATTCCATTTGACTGCGAGGGCAAATTACTCCTACTTCTGGTGCATCATTAATTGGCGTGGTGTCTCTAGTTATGCGTGGATGATGCACAGTATGTAACTTGTACTCGAACACTGCAGTTACACTTAATATCATTTACGGTTGTATAGAATAGCATCTGAAACGCAATCCCCAATAATAGTTTCGTTCCATCAGCTGATGAACGTCCAATTGTTAATTAGCATTGCGAACGCCTTGCGTCCGTCCCAAAACTAATTCTAAATGCTGACGTGAAAAGATTTTCAAAATACTCTGTGGTGAAAAACTGTCTCGTACACAGATTTAACTTTTAAATCGAGGATATTCTAGTAGTCTTTAGTAAATTTCTACAGTATTGTACTCATAATGTTGTTTGATAATACATTAAATTCAAGGTCACTAGGTGCCGATTTCAACATAACCATTACTTCAGGCTTATATAATTGTTTACGTAAAACTCAATCCTTTGAAAAAGCAATCCCCGTGTATGGCATGGAAACAGTAAACGATTTTTAGTGACCACAGCAATAAAGGCTTGTGGTTCTATGCTCAAATATGATGTAAATGACATCCATCAATGATTGACATTCCTTGTACTATGCTACTTCCAGTAAAATTTTCCACACTATCAGTAACATCGAAAACCCAACTCCGCTTATCGGTTATAGTAATGGTAACGCCAAAAGGATCAAAAGAGGGCAGCCCAGATCTAATCGTCCTACTTGAAGTAAAATGAACACAGAGAACGCGGTTATCCTGATGTCATGTAATAAAGAGACAAAGAATATTGTTTAACTAACTACTTACGTAGATGATGGTTCCATTTTCCAGGATGTGCGATTTGTTTTCAGTCATGGCCACGATGGCGACGCTGACGTTGGCCCTGAGAGCCAGAACGTTGAAGAAACCGAAGAACGCCAACAGTGCAACAATGTAGCGTTTTCTCCTCCAGAACTTCCACAACGGCACGTCCGGCATGTCATCTCTGCAACAAGACCGCGTCTGTCTTCAAGGACCCTTCAGTTACTCTGCAGTGTGTAATAAATTACTGTTTTACACATCCAAAAACTTCTTAATGTTCCACTTCTGCTCTGCGCACGAAATCGGTTTGATACTTGGATCTTAAAAAAAGATAAAACTCAGGTCGGTTAAATATTGTACATAAATTAACAGCTTCCAAAAAAATTTACAGATAGAAACACTCCAAAACTTCGTGCAAAACTATGAGTATATCAATGATGAATTTCTAAATTTATGCACAGAGGTCAGTAAATTTTCAAAACATAGCTATGCTGCCTAATTGTCTTACCTGCCGTGGCAGACGATCGTTAACAAGAGTGTAATAAATTAGAGTATAGACTGCACATCGATTTAGTAGCTCGAAAACGAGGCGATTGAAGCAAGGAGTTAAAATGCATGTTTCTTACTTGTATGAGAAGTTGTCCAGAATGCACAATAACTGGTTGCTTAGTATATTCGTTTCGTGTTGAATTTTCACTGTTTATGAGTACACGCTTGAAACTGTATGAGAAGTTCGCTTCGCAGGTCAACCGTAGTGTGTTTCATAGTTGGTTTAAAATTCATTCAGTGTTAGATCACACGTTTATTATATCCTGATAACATATTAAACGACCAACAATGGCTTTAATAGTGAGTTATTCATTGATTCTTACCGAGGACTTGATATACATAAATCTTTAAGCAAAGAAGGGTCTTAAATCAGGTCGAAGAACGTGCGAACCCCCAAACACTTTTACACTATTTACTTAACCGCTCCAGATACCAGGGCTGCTCATACTGGCACTCTGAAATCGCAGGTGATTTTATTTTATTTTATTCCTCGTAGGTGGCTCGAAGAAAAATTCTGAATAACGTTTTATGACAATGTCTAGGAATTATTTCCATACCAACATTTTTCACTAAGTTTTAAGACAAGAAATTACTGATCCATTTTTCTAACATCTGTCTAATGTAAAAGTTCTGGAGCATGTTGTATGCTCGAATATTATGGAATACTTAAACGAAAACAAATTACTTATACCGTAGTAACATGAACTTCGGAAGAATGTATCAGTAAAAAAATAGATGCACCTTTTTCCTTTTGACATAGTGAGCGTTATAGATGTAGGATCGAGATTAGAGGCCATTATTTAAAGAAAGCTTCGATACATTATCACAAAACCAGCACTTAACGAATAGTCGAGCATATGTTATATCGCAAAAGATTTACTTTTAAATACAGTATCCTATCGGAACATTCGCGGAAACGCGTCCCTGCAGCCATGGATAGCGGTCCTTCACAGTAGAGCAAGAAGAAATATATTCCGGTTTCTAGGGAAGTTGTTAACAATCATAAAAACCATTCGGCTACTACAATTACCACTTTAGCCAACAGCGTCGAAAATTTTACACCAATGGAACTCTTTGAACAGAATACTGCATGACTCAAGACTACATAGAAGAAAGTACAGCACAGTCTCTCCAAGTATTCGAGGATAGCAATTGGGCCCTTTCAGCTGAACAGCTACAGGCTGCTTGCGAGTGGCCATTGATGTGTTAATCTGATGGTGGCGAAATTCAACGCAGTGTGTTTCAAAGCTTGAGATGGTGGGACACATGCACAAACTACTCGCCACGATAGCATGAGGAACAGACACCACCACCTTCATCCTCAATGAGCCACCAGTCGCCGCAGTCGAAATGATGCCTCTCAGCCAGGAGACCACAGGCAACTAATATAGTCGAAATTGCGACTAGCATATCCGCGACAATGGAAGTTGCAGTGGCTATAACACCTCCTCGTCACCAAGAAGACGCCTCCAGCAGCATTGATCCAGCGTTATCGCTGCCAGTCCTTCAGTCACGTAGCCAGCGACTGCAGCGTTACGTAGCTGCAGCTGTGGCGGGAGACATGCGTGTCTGCTACACGAATGTCCTTCCAGTTGCAGTTATAGAAGATGAAGCAGGCGTTACTCGGCCCCGCAGGGGCCTGGTACGCAAGTGCCAGGTACGGGTTTGGCGAACCCGCGGTGCCCGAGCTGGAAACTTGTGAGCGCCGCAAGTTTCCCACACCGTAAACTCCTACCATGCTTCAACGACCACCGTAGGGCGTGGCGGTGGAACGTTGTGTGCCTAGGAGAACGGGGATCTTGGCTTCATCGCCCGGATCGCGAGGACGGTACAAACCTCTATAAAAAACCCCTCAACCTCAAGGTCGGATACGTGCCGAGGAGGTGCATGGGTGAGAGGTAGATCACTCGCTAACGTACAACCTCAGGGGCACCTGCGCACCCCTGTTGTACTAGCGCTTTTCTTTAAAATGTTTTTGCTCGTGGGATCAAAACGAAGACTCACAAACAAAAACCAAACCCCTGCGGTCCGGGTGTGCCGCAGGTTAAAAAAATACACCCGGTTCAAACAAACGGGCGAGGGTTGACAGCCCTCCCCCAGATAATGGATGCAGTAACGGGAAGGACTTTGTGATCGACAATGCCTTCATCATAATGTCCAGGAAGGAGGGATCCTTCGAGAAGGTGTCCCCCTTTTACATATAAAAAGGGTTGGAGGGTCTTGCCGGGACCCTTAAATCAGTCAAGAAGCTGAGGAACGGGACTCTGCTGTTGGAAACAACCACCAACAAGCAGGCTGTCCTTCTCCTTAAGTCTGAGAAGCTCGGGGAGTTCGCAGTAAAGTGCGAACTCCACAAAACTCTTAATTCGAGTAAAGGCGTGGTCACATGCCACGACCTTATCGATATTGAGCCCGAGGAACTCCTTAAGGAGTGGTCAACAGATCATGTGGTCGAGGTAAGACAGATCAAACGAAGGGTTAATGGCAATCTTGAGAAGACTGCCACCTTCGTCCTGACGTTCGACACTCCAACGTTGCCCAAAGCCATCAAGGCTGGCTATTTAAATCTGAATATCCGTCAGTATGTCCCGGACCCGATGCGCTGTTTTAAGTGCCAACGGTTCGGGCATACGACAATGACGTGTAAGGGCAACCCCACCTGTGGGAAATGTGGAAAGGCTGCACACGAGCCAGGTAGTAGTTGTACCCTCCCACAGGTGTGTGTCAACTGCTCCGGGTCTCATCCAGCCTGGAGCAGGGAGTTTCGAGTGTACCTTGAAGAAAAGAAGGTACAGGAGTTGAAGATTAAGGAAAGAATATCCTTTGGCGAGGCGAAGAAACGGTTTAAGGCGCTGGCGCCACCGGTCTTCGCCACTAGCTTCGCCAAAACGTTGTCAACTCCCGTCAGGAAGGAGAGCGTTGCTACGCAGACGACCGTTGTGGACACGGGCACGAGCATGACATGCTCGTGCCAGTGCAAGTGTGGTGCGCAGCCCACTAAGGTCCTAACACCAAGGACCGCGGTCGTCGGTAGTAGCGCTTCTGCTAACCCGACCACTACAGCAGCAGGGTCATCAAGTCCACCAGCCAAAGCACGGCCATCCGCTCCAGTAGCTGCAGCCGTGGGTGCCTCTGCAACAGCAGAAGCAGCACCCACGGCAAAAGCTACATCTCCACCTCTAGTAGCAGCAGAAACGCCATCTGCCGGAAGCGGATGGCAGTTAGTGCAGAAAGTTCGGGGTCCGAAGTTCAAATACACGGACCCCACTGTGTTCTTGAAGTCCCCTTCTACTTCCCCACCCAGTTCCCCAACTGGTGGGGAGAAGAAGGGGGGAAGGCCTCGGCGGAAGAAAGATCCGCAAGACGCCGAGGCCTTAGAACAAAAGTCGTCTTCGGACCCCGAAGATGACGTTATGCTGGTGGACGTAGACCCTGGTCCCGTTCCTCAGCAGACACCAGACCCTGACCCACCCGAGCCGGGGCGGGTGGTTTTAAATAGGTAGAATGGCTCCCATACTTCAGTGGAACTTAAACGGCTTTCAGGCTCACAAAGAGGAAGTCCAACTCTTAGCACGGTCTAATCCACTGTGTCTCTGTCTCCAGGAGACACATTTTAGACCACAACATCAGCCAGTGCTAAGAGGTTATGACATATTCCGGAAGGACGATACCGAGGGTGATCGAGCGAAGGGCGGAGTGGCCGTGTTTGTTCGGAACACGGTCCACTCCGAACCCATTGCTCTCACCTCTCATCTACAAGCAGTAGCGGTGAAAATACACGGTCCAATCCAACTGACCGTATGCTCTGTCTATCTGCCACCCAGTGTGTCAGTCGGCTACGACGACCTGGTTGGCATTATGCGACAACTTACTCGGCCCTTTCTCCTTTTGGGAGATTTCAACGCCCACAGTGCGTTGTGGGGTTCTGCCACCGATTGCCCCAGGGGCCGAGTAGTTGGTAGATTGATAGAGCAGGAGGAAGTTTGTATCCTGAATACAGGGCAAATGACTCATTTCACCGCTGCTACCGGTACGTCTTCTGCCATTGACCTTTCTTTGTGTTCTCCCTCAATTGCGGACTCTGTGCAGTGGGAGGTGGATCGCGACCTACACGGAAGCGACCACTTCCCTATTTGGATGCACGTTGAGTGTGAACGTGGAGGAGGTAATAACCGGCGTAAATGGAACGTCAGTGGTGCAGATTGGCAGCTCTTCTGCCGTTCTGTACTACTGCAACCCTGTAGTAGTATACAGTATACAGTTCACAGAAGTGATTCACCGTGCAGCTGACGTCTCCATGCCGAAAAGCTCCGGAACGCTGCGTAGGACGCCCGTCCCCTGGTGGAACGGCGAATGTCGTTCCGCCATCCAGGGTCGCAGACGGGCGTTGCGTCGCTTTAGGTATTGCCCAACATCTGACAACCTAGAAGCGTTCCGTATAGCCAGAGCTAAGGCGCGTCGGGTTGTTAAGGAAAGCAAGAAAAGGTCTTGGCAGAACTTTGTGAGCACTATAAATCGTTCCACACCTTCATCGAAAGTATGGGAGTCCATCAGCCGCATATCTGGAAGGTACTCCCGCCCACCAGTATCTGGGTTACTGGATCACGGACGTATAATTACCGACGAACGAAGCATAGCGCAGGTGATGGCGGAGAATTTCGCCGCCATAACATCATCTTCTAACCCTGACCCCGAGAGGCGCCCGCTGTGCTTCGATTCGTCGAATACAGAGGCCTACAACTGCCTATTTACATCTTGGGAGCTGGAGTCAGCACTAAACAGCGCAAACGACACTGCTCCAGGGCCAGATCTGATCCAGTACCAGATGCTGAGGCATCTTAATAGAGATGCTAAGGAGTACCTTCTGGATATTTTTAACAAGATATGGACCGGAGGACACTTCCCCGACCCGTGGAAAGAAGCAACATTAATTTCCATTTTAAAACCTGGGAAAGACAAATTATTGCCAGGTAGTTATCGTAGCATTGCCTTGACTAGCTGCGTGGGGAAGACACTGGAGAGGATGGTTAACCGCCGCCTCGTCTGGTGTCTGGAGTCCCAAAACCTTCTGAGCCGCTTTCAGTGTGGATTCAGGAAGTTCCATTCCACCTTGGACAACCGGATCCTGCTGGAAGCGGCGATACAGGATGCGTTCATCCGCAGCCAACATCTGGTGGGGATATTTTTCGATATTGAGAAGGCCTACGATACTACCTGGCGGCATGTTATTTTAAAACAATTACATGACTGGGGTTTTAGGGGAAACCTGCCCCGTTTTTTAAAATCATTTTTATCTGGACGTTGCTTCCGGTACCGAGTCGGTAGTGAAGTGTCTGATCTTTTTATTCAGGAAAACGGTGTTCCTCAGGGATCTGTTTTAAGTGTGACCCTTTTTGCAATTGCTATAAATAGCATAGCATCCATTATAAGGAATCCAATAGGGTACTCCATATATGTGGATGATTTTTTAATTTTTATTGCATCGTCCAGCCTGAGAAGCGCTGAGCGGCAGTTGCAACTCACGCTGAACAGGCTGGATGAATGGTCAGTGCATACCGGTTTTCGTTTCTCTGCCGAGAAAACCCGGTGTGTACTTTTTAGTCGTAGTAGGACTCTTTTACCAGAGCCTCACCTTACCTTGAGGAACACCGTTTTACGTTTTACTGACACTGTTCGATTTCTGGGCCTCATTTTAGACACTAGGCTCACCTGGCTGCCATATCTTAAAGATGTGAAAGCCAGTGCCTCTAAAGCTCTTAATGTTTTAAAATGCCTGTGTGGCAGGTCATGGGGCGCTGACCGCTCCTGCCTGCTACAATTTTACAGAGCCTTTGTACGGTCGCGGTTGGAGTACGGTTGTATTGTCTATGGTTCGGCACGGTACAGTTATCTTCGTATACTGGATAGTGTCCACCATGCAGGAATTCGGCTCGCCACGGGTGCATATCGCACCAACACTATTGTCAGCATTTGTGCTGACTCGGGCGAGCCGCCGCTTACCATCCGCCGGCAACTCCTCATGGTGCGACACTACCTGCAGGTTGCCATAACACCTGGCAGTCCCGTGCACGACGTAGTGCTCCATCCCAACTACGAGCGGCTCTATACCAACCGGCATAGAGCCACTAAACCGTTCAGCTACCGTACAAGGGCTATTTTAGAACAATACGGATTCGAGCTTCCCTCCTTTTATCACCAGGGTTGGAGTAAATCTCCACCCTGGCTTTTAAAGAGGCCCAGAACAATTTTAGATCTGTCTCGGCATAACAAACTGTTAACCGCTGACAGTGTTTTTATTAATATTTTTACTGATATTTTAAACCAATATCACAGTTTTACCCCGGTGTTTACGGATGGGTCTAAGCAGGCTAACAGTGTAGGCTGTTCAGTAGTGTTCCCTCGAGCGACTTACAAATACAAGCTGGAGAGCAGGTGCAGTGTTTACACTGCGGAGTGCTATGCCCTGCTAAAGTCGCTCCAGCATATGAGGGCACGCCGTGATATGAAGTACCTCATATGCTGTGATTCCCTCAGTTGTATTCAGGCGTTAGCAACTATGTACCCAGCAGATCGTCTAGTCCAGGACATCCAGGACGCCCTCCTTTCCCTCCAGTCCTGTGGGAAGGAAGTCGTATTCTGCTGGGTACCCGGCCATGTGGGAATCAGGGGGAACGAGGCAGCTGATGAAGCTGCCAAGTTAGCCTGTGACAAGGTCAGAATTGACTTTGATCCGGTCCCAAAGTCTGACCTTGCCTCGGCGGCGAAGAGATTTGTTTTTGATGTTTGGCAGAGGCAGTGGCTGGAAGTTGAGCATAATAAGCTCCGGCTGGTCAAACCGACCGTTCAGCCGTGGAGCAGCTCCTTCCAGCGGGCGAGGAGGGATGAGGTTCTCCTTACTCGCCTCCGTATAGGGCACTGTCCTCTGACACACGGCTTTCTTCTCCGCCGGGAGGACCCACCGGAATGTGATGCTTGTGGCGTACCTCTGACGGTACGCCACATTTTAACAGAGTGTGTTTTATTTTTTTACTTAAGGGCAGAGGTTGGCCTAGCCAACGATCTGTCCCTTATTTTAAGTAATGAAGCTAGCAATGTGGCTAAAGTTTTAAAATTCTGTGTATTGGGCCGTCTGATCCCAAAAATTTTGGGAAGACCGGCCTAATCTTTTAAGGTGGATGAGTGGCCATTTTACAACCACTCATCCGTGTACATAGTTATTGTTTTGTTTTGTCTCATTTGTGTTCATTTTACTGTTAGATTTAAGTTTTTATGTCTGGCTGGCCTTTTTCAGCCAGCCGGACATGAGCTGTGATGTTAGTCTTTTAATGGCCCCTTTACAGCCAACATTTTAGCATTTTACTCTATTTGCCGTCTGTGTGGCCGACCCCTCTACAGTCGGCCATACAGACGGTTGAACTTGGAGTTTAAGCCACATTGCTAAGCCGGTCGTTGTTAGGGCGCTAATGACCTCGCCGTCGACGCGCCCTTAAACCACAACAACAACAACAACAACGTTACTCGGCTGGAATAACATCAGCGAGCCTCCGATAACTTTTCTGGACACAGCAACGAGGCAGTAGACAGCCTGCACTAGTCTAATGGCCTGTGCAAGTGGATGGCTCCGAAGAGGAGCCGCACATTGTTATCATCAAGTTCCAACCAAAAATGTGTTATATATTTCGTACATGGTGGTTTTACTGCAAATAAATATATCTGTAGACATCATACATGATCTTAAAAAAATTAAATGTCTTGTGGTTTCGAGGGAAAAGATAATAATACCATATTACCTGGCAGACATCTTATCTGGTGATATCCCCAATCCGCTAAATCAAGCAGGCGAAGATTTCCTGCAAAACAGAAAACAATAGTTTCAGAACATTGTTTTAAATTTAATTTAATGGCGATGCATCATACATAATTGTTGCAATTTTCCTATGTACCTGTTTTGCCATTTCTTATCTTTTATCTCAATTCTGTGAGTGTAATTTCCCCATCCATCCACTTTTGCACTTCCGTAACTTATATTTTAAAATCTTTCAGCATTATTGGGGATCTTTTCATTAGTTCCCATAGTAATTTATTCCTATTCCTGACAGGATAAGTTAAAAAAAGAAAATTTTGTTACTACGTTATACCTGAAACCAAGTACCAGCTAGTGGTCACGGTCATCGTTTCTCTTCCCACTTTCAACTACCAATTCTTCTAGCAATATCCATTGAAGCCTCATGACCAATATACTCCTTGTACTCTCCCAGCAATTTCTTCACTCAGCTGCTGTCTTGCATTGACTCCCAATCGAGCTATTTATCATGTCAGTTATTGATTTTGTTCTACAATAAATTCCACAAACATACCTAGTTTCCGTTCTTTTCCAACTCCTGTATTTGATATCCAAAATGTTAGTTCCATATTACACCACCATATTAACACAATCCGGCGGCACACTCGTAAAGATTGCATTATAATCATTTGCCGGGATAGTCTCCGTTCTTATAACCTAACTGAGAACTATAAAACCGGTTACACAATTGTTCATTAAAATAATGGATAATAATGGTCCAACGAAACTGTCCTGTGGCACTATTATTTTCAGAACCAACTCTTCTATACGTCATTTTATACCTTAAACCTTTTTTTACACTGCAATTCCCTTTTATACACTCCAATGATTTTTATCATATTTAACACCACATTGTTGATCATTTGTCAAATACCTTAGCAAGAACTATTGCTACACTATCAACTTGAGCTTCCTTGTCCATTTTGTCGGTAATATTTTGCATATAGCCCTCTCAGATTCACATGAATATCATTGCCTAAAGCATATTGCCAATTTGCAAATCACTTTCTTCCTTCACAGACATTTCTGAGGTGGTTGCATATAATCCTCTCCGTCAATGTTAATCAATCAGCTTGTAATTTTCAACCCTGTTTCTTAAGTCGATGTTAATATCGCACATTTCCAGTTCTCTGGTAAGCAGCAAGACTCCAAACTCAAACTAAATAACATTTCAAGGAAAGGTACAATATCGTTCTCGCTATCTTTAAGTCGCCTGTAGAAATATTATCTATACCGGCCACTTTACGTTTTTTTTAGCTTTCTTAGTTCCTTCATAATTTTCTCAGGCTCTACTTCAAATTTGTTAGTATACCGGCCACTTTACCTTTTTTTAACTTTCCTAGTCCTATTATATAAAACGCTAACGTGGCGTCTGCGTGCGTCGTCTATAACTGCTACACGTATTGGTTACAGAACGGTCACGTGACAGCCGTCACTCGCCAATCAACAGCCACCATATTGCATTCCTTCCTTCGTGTTGCATTTTGTTTATTTACTACAGTTAGATGCAGAAACTCATATAAGAAGAAGAAGATTCAATATTTAAGCTATTTTATCCGTATCAGTTTGACGGAGAAATTCATTTAAGGTGAAGGGGATTGAATATTTACGCTATTTTATGTGTATCAGTTGTGAGGACTATGTTAAACCATAACCTAAGAATATTTTTGGCAGAAGGTAAGAAGCAATGAAGTTTATTAAAAACTAGGAGTAACGTACATAAAGCGTCACATAAATAACAGTTATCCGTTTTCAAAATTATAGTCCCCGTCATCTAAATTGAAATGCATTTTTTTATTTTAAAATCCTAACAAAAAACTCTGATAATCTGAGGAGAGTAACGTATTCATATAACTAAAGATATCATTAAGGATGACTTATTCGTTTCTCCTTATAAACTTTTCCATAATAAATTCCTACTACCATTATATATGATAGCCCTACCCTTAGTTTTTAATACATGTGTTAGCTATTAAATGAGATTTAAGATAACTTTGTTATCAGATTTAAATCATCAAAGATATGACTATTTACTATATACACGATGTGACACTCGCAATTCAACAACGATATTATTGCCGTAAAATAGCAGTGAGCAGTGATATTAGAAATACTGAGAGCAGGGGGAAAAAAATTAATGCCAGGCAATTATATGTCACAAAGTTACAATTAGTACGTTCGATTAAATTTACATATTGCTTTTTATTTATCTACGACAACCAGATGCAGAAATTAATGTAAGGAGAAGGGTTTTCATTATTTACCCTATTTTATCTGCCTCAGTTGTAAGCACCAGGTTAAACCGTAAACTAAGAATTTATTGGCACACGATAAGAAACAATGAAGCTTATTAAAAATTCAGAGAATCGTACATACGTAATCGCGACATGTATCAGTCAAATAAATAACAGTTATTCGTTTTCGAAATTATAGTCTCCGTCATCTAACGTAAAATGCATTTATTTATGTCAGATCCTAACCAAGTGCTCTGATAATCTAACCAGAGTAACGTATTCATATAACGAAAGGTATAATTAAAAGTGATTCTTTTTCTTACAAACTTTTTGAGAATGAATTCCTACCATAGTTGATACCCATCATTATTCATATGAGGATAATAGAAGCTATGATTTCCGAACGCAATATTAGTGGAGATTGTGGTTAAGTTTACCGGAATCGCAACTGACACATTTTGTTACAGCATAATTCACTCTGAAATGAGTTTTACATACCGATTAAGCTGCTTTCATAAGCGCCATGTTATTAAAGATATTAATTAATGCGGGTGGAAGTAGTTTCATATTTAACTGTGCCTGGACCAGGAATAAAACTGATATTACATGGATAGCAAAAGTTTTTGGGATTCCTAATCTGATTTAATTTCATTGGTTCTTTACTTCCGGCGTCATTAATTCAGTAGAAGTTATGGCTATGTAAACGGCAAATGAAATATGTAGAACATTGCAAAATCAAGGTCATTAGCATTATGTAATATCAGTTCCGTATAATTAACCAACTGCAAAAAAATGAACTGCCAGAATATTGCGTTCAAACCGTCATTTTTGACGGGCTCGAAGCTAGTTCCTTCATAATTTTCTCAGGCTCTACTTTAAATTTGTTAGTCCGCTCATTTCTATTTAATTGGGGAAACTCCTCCTCTTATCAACACGCTTCCATCAATGTATTATAATAGTCCCTAATGGTTTCATTAAACTAACTGCTTAATATCTTCTCAGTAACTTCTTCTTCATCCATATCCACAGTTGTCTGAAAACCTTTTCTTCCCATCAGTATTTCTTACATAGCCATAGAAATTTCTGGATGAACCATTCTGTGATTTCCCTGCAATCGTAATACCTGTGTATTCGTCCTAATCCTATCTTTAGCTTCTCTCTTTGCTGCTATTAATTCCTTGTTTATTTATTCCAAGTGTTCCCTACTGACTTACTATCCTTTAACTCCATTATGTTCTCTTCCACAGACCACGTTAGGTTCCTAACCTACAGCTATGTCTGTTGTCTGAACGATTATATTGCTATGTTTGTTGTTTTAAAACATGAATTGTAAAGAAGCAAACATTGTATTGTTTTTTTAATAAACTTTAAATTGACAATTGTAGATGAGAAAATACCAATAAATATATGTCGCTGGATCTTGTACGAGCTGTGGACGTATTTGGCTCATATGTTTTACAGAATTCTTTCTCTAAATTAAAAAAATAAATACTTGTTGCAGTATCCACGGGATAAGGACAGTCAAAATGTATTAATAACTTATAAAGAATCGGTTGTTAAACTTAAGGAAGAAAAAGCTATTAAGGAAGATTTTTTTTTATTCTTTTGCCAATTTAAAGAGCACAAATAGCAAATGTGCTTTGTGAATCAATTACAAGCAACAACAAAACAATCGAATTCTTTCGACATAGTTCCACTTTTCTTCCCTAATACAAGCTTTTTAGGTTCCCTTTGAAATTATCCCTTAAATGTATGAATTTTATTTTTTATTTTAGGCACTGAAATTCTGAATTTTTCAGCTACTTGATATATTTTGCTTTCCTATTTCTGTTTTCAAACTTCCCAAACACAACAAGCGGACTGATGATTTTTCTATTAATTACAGAGTGACATATATGGTCCACAAAATGACTGATGAAATTTTGATCCAGCTGTATCAGACGCTGTTGGGAACATGACAACACCGCACGCGTTGCGCGAACTTGTGTTCTAGAATACCATTTCGGATGGGACTCAAATATTTTGACCTGCGTTATACGAGATTCAGTATTCAATGTCGCAGACACTGTTGAGAAGCGACTCATTGCTGCAAGTCTGCGTCCCAGATTTTTCTGGGACTTCGAACTGTGACAAAGTATGTGTGTGCACTACGCCCGTGAGAATATAATAAAGAGTATTGCCTGAATGCCATATTCTATGACTGTAGAGCTCTACTGTGCAAAATTTAAGATCTGCTTCTGCTGAGGCACCTTGAGCAGTTATCGCTACACGACTGGAATAATTAAGTAAGAACTATGGCGTAACAACAGGGGCAGGACGGGCAAAATTACGCCGGCTCCCAGACGGAAGGGCCCCCTATGACCGGTCGGAGGGGCCCTCCGGCCAAGGTCCGCCCATCGTCTCCTGTTGCCGCCCGGGGCAGCTAAGGGGGAAAAAAAGGTCACCCATTTGGCTTAAGGGAGAGCCTTATCCAATGAATTTGCCTTGGGCACCAACCAGTAAACTTACGCCACTGACTAAGGAACATTTTCATTTCTTTAAATCGCTTGAAACGAACGTGTAACAATTACAGTAGATTAAAAAAATATCGGAAATAAACAAAACCTTGATTGCTAAAAGTGACTGTAAAATTAAAAACGAGCACTTAAACGGCAATGATTTTAATTTCTGAAAGTTGTGCTAGATAAATATTCCCCTTCCCCCCATTTTATTGTCATAGGAATACCTACAACTATTAGAATGTGTGGTAGTTATTTCGGTTGCATGAAAAATATTGCAAGCGAGAAGTAGCTATTAGTATGAAAATAACATCCATATGATATTCTCTAATTTGTAGATCTAACGAATAATCTCCAATTAATCTACCTATAATATGATAAAAATGTAATATAATATGAAGCGACTATCCGCCTGTAACATTTCGTGAGCAAAGAGAACATGGTGTAATAATTTTAGAACTGTAAAAGTAACTAGAAATTATGTACCCGTATGTATTCGTTACTAAACCAATCAGTACTCGTTACTATAGAATCGTTACTCTCGTTACTTTTTGTACAATCGAGGCATCGCATTAGGTCGCGTCACGTACGGATTGCGGAATGACTTCATTCGTACTTCGGAAAGTTTAAGTAAATTGTTCATTTAGTAAAGTAGGTAAAATTTGCATTGTAAAATAAAATAGAAGTTAGAATATGACATTACAATAAATGAATGTTTGAAATTAAGGTAAGATCAATAAAAAACCCAATAAAAATCTCAAATTATATATCCGAAATTTCTACTTAAAAATATTGTTTTGTAAATTTTTAAGTCAAACTAAAGCAAAACTGCAAAATAACTATTTACGTTATCAAAATTACTGACCTCGTTAAATATATTAAATTAATGTACGCGCAACATGTTTGTACTTACACATTTTCCTCTGTAACGAAACCCATTCAAATCAAAATTCCTAGGAAAATGAGACGCACGATGTTAAAATGTTCATTCTCTCGTCCAGATTCATTTAGTCGTTGACGAGCCGTAACAGTTCCCGCAATATGTGTCGTATTTGTTCGTTTACAGAATCCAACTGACATTTATACGACAAATCCGAGTAACGAAATGAATTTGTAAGTAACGTTTAGGTACTTCAAGTCAGGCGATGTATTCGTTACTCAGTAATTAATTATAGAAGTTGTATTTAAATGATGTTACGATTACTTTTATCAACGTTACAGATTTTTCAAATAGATTAGTTGGACTAAATAATTTTGCTCACTTGCGCGCAGCGAACACTACTTCTACTGTTTCTATTATATATATATATATATTTTATTAAATCGGCAATAGATTTCTGTAATACTGAAATATACTTTCATCTTTTGGAGGCGTTCGTTGTGTTTACTAGATAATATAGTCCTTAATTTACATGCCCTGAGACAGGTCTTCTTCGAGAAAGTGTCACTACACAAGGGAAGGGGGGAAAAACAATTTGAGTATTGGATGTAAAAACCAATCTATCAAGAATGTATTAACATAGAATGAAAAACACCTCCGCGGACGAGTCATCATACCTCAGAAGGTGATTGTCAATGATGTTTCTGAAACAATTAAAAAACAAAAAAATCGAAATTTGTATTGTCATCGAAACGCTACACGAATTTCAATTTACTGCCCCTGAAGTTCCTGCGGACTCCTTTCTCCTCTTCCACGCATATGGTGGCCGACTCGAGTCAGTGCAGAAAATTTAAAACTCAGAATTACAGGAGCGGTAACGCACTGGCCAGTCATTTTGGAGCACGTAGGTTCGAGTACCTGACCGACCATCGCGATTTCGGTTTTCAGTGGTTGCCCGAAATCACTAGAGGCGAATGTGAGATGGTTCCTCCAAAAGGCCATAGTCGTTGCTTGCCCCCGTACCTCTCCCTCCGAAAAGATTACGACTTTGAGGAGATTAAGCCTTAAGGGGGGAAAACGGAATTACTGTAAAACGCTTGGTACTAAATACAATCGTGCTGTAATATTCAACCTCGTGTTGCTATAAATATTATGGTCTCTTTGCTCGCTTACTTGTTAACCACTATTCTTGTCTTCGCCGATGGTTTGCTACTCGTCCACTACGCTCGTTTACTGGTAGCGCTTACAGCCAGTGTTAATGCAAACTTTCTGCCAAAGATGATGATAATGGAGTTGTTAGTGTACCGCCGCGCCGTTACGTTGCTCCGAGAGCGACTGTATTAAATTTACAGACTGTTACCGTGAATCCACCATTGGTAACGACCAATGTTGGTACCTGCATATTTCCGTCGCTAGACATGTAATTAGAAGTAAAAACGATTATAAGTATTAGCTTTGCAGATAATAGGTAGCTGCCGAGTTTGGAACACTGAATCACAATATAAATGTGAGGCCAAAATTTACACCATTGGACGTGTCGCTTTTGTCGTTACAGTTTAGCCTTTCTCGCTTCAAAACAAAGATAGCTCACAGCTTTACAGTCCGTCAAAATATCGGTTTGTTTCCTGAAATATCTTCATAGCATTTCTAGAACCAGGCACCAGGCTTTCTTCTTATCCTTTCTGGACGATCCAACACTTACTTGCGAAAGAAGAATTTTCCGCTAATCACACCATGTTTTTAGTTTAGTTACTCTTTCTTCAGATAGACTGCAGATCCGTATTGAAGCGAAGGTCTTAGATGCACGGTAATGAGTTCGGCTTTCTCCCTGCTTTTGTCATTTCATTTTCTGCTACCATCAAAGAACTTTATCAAATGTTTACTGTTGTGTGAAGTGAATGAGTGTGATTAGCCTGTCGGATAGGGACGCTAAAGCCTGCGGATCTCTTGGTTTGTTTTGATTGGAGTAGGCAACGTATTTTCTCCCCTCCCCTCTTTATATTCACACTGATAAGCACAACACACTATACTATTGTGATACAAAATAAACGCATGTACGTTCATAGTAGTATTGAAACTTTATAACAATGATTCAAAAATTTGATTACAGCAAATAATCATTAGTTCTGGAGTTCTTTGCAGCATAAATCCCCGTGACAATTTCCCTACACTTCTATTTCCCATCTCTGGTTATTTATTTTAAATTGTTTGAGCTCAATTTCTCCATCCGTCTACTACTGCATTTAAAGGATGTTAAAATTTAAAATTCTTTCAATGTTTCTGATAAATTGTTCTCGTTTGGTAATTTATTGCAATCCATGAACCCTTCTAGACTGAAAGAAAATTATGCCTGAAATCTAGTACCCACTTGAGATCATGGCACATCTTTGTGCTTTCACGTACCACTTCCACTACATCTACCAATCCATCCAAGCATTGTAATCAACAAAAGTCTTGTATACTCCCGGCACTCTCTTCACCCTCCTCCTATCTTCCAGTGACTCCCAATACACCTCAATTACCATGTCAGTTCCTTATGTTGTTCTGCAGCAATTTTCACATATAGAGCTAGCTTCCCTCATTTGTAACCCCACCAGTTCTTAAATGTGGATCTCACCACCATATTCAATCAACGGAAACCAAGGATTTAAAACCAAATTCCCTCACTGTTCTGTTACGTCCCGTCATCTATGTCTCGAATAAATGAACGATTTTGAAACCATCTCCTGCCACCTGCCCAATTGAGTTTATAATCAATACTAGCTGGTTCTCACTTACCGAGCGTGGTGGTGTAACGGATAGCGTTCTGGCGTCGCATTCGGGAGGACGGCGGTTCGAATCCCCGTCCGGGCATCCAGATTTGGGTTTTCCATGGTTTCCCCAAATCACTCCAGGTGAATGCCGGGATGCTTCCTTCAAAAGGCCATGGCCGAATTCCTTCCCATTCCTTGCCCCCATCCTTTCCCGTCTCTAAAGACTGGTTCTCACGACTTCGCTCGTGTTTGTAAAAAAATTTGATTAACAGCTACCGACATGTAACTACCATAGTGCATGATCGGAGACTCGATGCTAATACCGCACACAAACATCAGTGATCTGCGCTGGGTATTTATGGCTTCAATGTGAAATATAGGGACACACATCTCTTTGGTCGCAATATGAAAACGCCCTCCGTCGACCAATTTCAACGATCATATCTCCCACATCCCTATAGCTACCGACATGATACCACCATCGTGCACGTTGGGAGACTTGAGGTTAGCGCCACACACAATCACCGCTAGATAGGTTTGGCTGTGGAGTGAAATATAGGGACGCATGTATATTTTTATATCAGGACCACCACTTTCAACCAGCATATCTACCACATCCCCACAGCTACCGACATGCAGTCACCATAGTTAACGGTGAAAGACTCCAGGCTAATACCACACACAAACGCCCGTGGTCTGCACTTGGTAGCTCTGACTGCAAGTTCAAATTTAGGGACACACAGGTTTTTAATAGAAATAGGAAAATGTCCTACGTCGACTGCTTTCAACCACCATATCTCCCACACTCCCATAGCTACCACCATAGCGCAAGATGGGAGACTCAGTACTACTACCACACACAAACACCAGTGATCTGCGCTATGTAGTTGTGTCAGCTAAGTGAAATATACGGACACATATGTCTTTGGTCGAAATATGAAAATGTCCTTGATCGACAACTTTCAACCACCATACCTCCCACATCCCCACAGTTACCGAAATTCAGCCAACGTTGTGCACGATCAGTGAATGTATGCTAGTAACACGCATAAACGCCAATGATCTGCACTAGATAGTTTTGGCTAAAAAGTGAAACATTGGGACACATACGTCTTTGGTCGAAATGCGAAAGTGCCCCATGTCGACCACTTTCAACCACCATATCTCCAACTCCCCCATAGCTACCGACATGCAACCAGCATAGTGCACAATAGGAGACTCGATGCTACTACCACACACAAACACCAATAGTCTGCGCTATGTAGTTGTGTCAGGAACGAGAAGCATAGGGACACACAAGTCTATGGTCGAAATATTGAAACTGCCTTACATCGACCACCTTTAACCACCATATCTCCCACTCCCCCACAGCTATCGACATTGGGCCAACGTTGTTGACGATAGGAAACTCCATGCTACTATCACACACAAACACCAGTGATTTGTGTTAGGTAGTGGTGGCTGAAAATTGGAATATAGTGAAACACAAGTCTTATATATATATATATATATATATATATATATATATATATAGACTTGTGTTTGCCTATATATATATTTGTGTACCTAATAATTTGATTCTTCTTATCTTTATTTTCAGTCCATGTTGACCTATTCAGCTAGATATTCTGTCCAATCATTATTGCAACTTCGCAAAAAATTTTCAAACACTTGCAGAGTTTTCAAAGAAATCTTTCAACAGACAGCTATTAAATTAAGGTTTTTAAAATTGGTGTATAAGAACCAAAACCTTATCCCATCGAAAATCCATAAATACGAAACCGTAAGTAAAATCCCACTCTCTTCGAAAAATATTAATGGGGCTTCATAAATTAAATAGATAAGAGATCTAGAATAGTGGCAAATCACTGAAATCTCCAGACGTATACAGGGTGTTACAAAAAGGTGTGGCCAAACTTTCAGGAAACATTCCTCACACACAAACAAAGAAAATATGTTATGTGGACATGTGTCCGGAAACGGTTACTTTCCATGTTAGAGCTCATTTTAGTTTCGTTCCCATGGCCCCCACGCTCTTCTGACCTCAACCCTCTTGACATCCATTTATGGGGGCATTTGAAAGCCCTTGTCTACGCAACCCCGGTACCAAATGTAGAGACTCTTCGTGCTCGTATTGTGGACGGCTGTGATAAAATACGCCATTCTCCAGGGCTGCATCAGCGCATCAGGGATTACATGCGACGGAGTGTGGATGCATGTATCCTCGCTAACGGAGGACATTTTGAACATTTCCTGTAACAAAGTGTTTGAAGTCACGCTGGTACGTTCTGTTGCTGTGTGTTTCCATTCCATGTTTAATGTGATTTGAAGAGAAGTAATAAAATGAGCTCTAACATGGAAAGTAAGCGTTTCCGGACACATGTCCACATAACATATTTTCTTTGTTTATGTGTGAGGAATGTTTCCTGAAAGTTTGGCCGTACCTTTTTGTAACACCCTGTATATTGCACCAATCCAATATTCCAACTACGCTATGGTACAGAGAGAAAGTGAAGGTGACCTTTTGCTTCTTGGAGACGACAAAATTTATTTATAAAACGTCTCATTCAAAATACAAATATAAATGTATTAACTGACATAGATAATTATTTAGATGACCTCTAATGCAACCAATAGACACGAATTTATTATATTAAATAGTATCCTTTTTACTGGGTTCAACAAATAGTAACCGAACACCAAAAAATAAAAACAGTTATGAAATTCGCCTCTGTTGCTCTGTTAACAATATGAAATAGAATAATTTGCTATGACTTAAAATAGTTGTTGAAAAAAGGTTCTGGAACGAGAGGTCTCAAATGCAGAGTTTTAAAAGAAAAGTATGTAAAAATCTAATAATGTTAACAGGCTAGATACAACTGATCAGCTGAATACGAAATTTGATATCAATCTCATCACCGACACTTGAGTTATTACCTAGCGAGGTGGGTGAGTAGCAACGCTTTGCCCTTGCATTTTGGAGGACGCGGGTTTGAATCCTCATCCGGCCATCCATATCACTACAGGTGAATACCGGAATGGTTCCTTCAAAAGGCCATGGCTGAATGCCTTTCATCCTTTGATCCCAGTCAATTCCCGCCTCTGAACAAATCGTGAGTTATTACGTTACAACAATTCTCTCCAAACACGTCGACAGATAAATATCGCAGTTGAAATATATTAGCGGGGTTAAATATTAAATTTTGTTACTTACACATTTGTTGTGGCTCAATTCCTTTAGTGATCACTTTCTATGGTAACTTTACGTTGAGTGTGTAAATATTTGTAAACTACACAAGGTGATATGTAGGAATTTAAAATGGAGAGCGAGGAGCATTGAACAACACGCAATGAGCAAGCTTAAGCACAACTGCTTTGTCCCACAGCTGCTTTATGCAGGCTCTTAATCACTTCAACAGCTACTCCGCAAAAATGAGTCTCTTTATAATATACTCATTGGTTTTTACTTTGTCCTATTTCAGAACTTAATAGATTCCAATGACAAAAACCTAGCAATTTAGATAACCGAGGCTGAGGGGTGAGTGGTAATACACGGACCTGACATTCGGGAGGACGCTGGTTCAAATGCCCCTCCCCACATCTTGCTTTCGGTTTTCCATGGTGTCCCGAAATGACTCCAAGCGAATGCCAGTATAGTTTCTTCACAAGACCGAATTCCTTCCCGTGCCTTGTTCCCAGTTCTCTCCCGCCTCTAATGACCTCGATGTCGCGTAAACCCGTACAAACATTAGGGAGGTCGTTAAAGAGCCTCTAGAATTGATAGAAGGAATTTATTCGTGTAAAAATTTAAGACCATCCAATGACTAAACAGAATTTTCAGGAAATTTTAAACTATTTCACTTGCTAATAGCGACGTGGTACCCGACATGCACCTCAGAAATACAAGCTGTTTTAACATGAGCACAAAGCTAACATGGTTTACAGACATACGGTGACACTGATTTCACTGCCTTCAAAATTCAACAGGAATTAGAATAAGATAAGAATTTATAAATAATCATATTTTTTGAATGCATGGAAACTACATAGCAGTCATTTGCAACGTAACGAAACAATTGCCGTTATACAGTAATTTGACGGGCTCTGTACCTTAAAGTTTGGCTATATCACTTGTGTCAACGAGTCCCAAATTCCGGGAATTTTGCAACTTAGTCAATTTTTAAGATGCATGACAGGAAATATCTGGATACAAGGAATTGACAATATTCTAGTAGCACGCGGTAAGCGACATTACGTAATATATGTATGGAGGAAGATTTGTTTATAGCAACGAAGTTTTTGGTCTGTTTTGTTCCGCTTGGTTATAATGGTATGACTTTAAAAGTTTCTTCATAATAATGAAATTTATGTACTGAGTGACGTTAGCAACGATCTCAATGTCACCGAGCATGGTGGTGTAACGGATAGCGTTTCTGGCCTCGCATTCGGGAGGACGGCGGTTCGAATCCCCGTCCGGGCATCCAGATTTGGGTTTTCCATGGTTTCCCCAAATCACTCCAGGTGAATGCCGGGATGCTTCCTTAAAAGGCCATGGCCGAATTCCTTCCCATTCCTTGCCCACATCCTTTCCCGTCTCTAAAGACCACGTTGTTAAAAAGGGACGTTAAACTGTAAAAAAAAAAAAAAATCTCAATGTCAGAGATTGTATTTACCTGTTGCTTGTTTCCTCCAGTCAGCCGACGCGACGCCTGGATGGAGCGTGGACGTGTGTCGTCGCCTGTCTGATAGCTAGCAGCCTCTGGACTTTCCTAAACCGAGGACAACGACAGCCTCTCTTATCGGCTTACTAAGCCAAGGGCAGCACTACGCTGCAGGCAGTCGGTCGATGACATAACAAATATTTAGATCTGTTGTCTATTTAAGCGCTATGACAGTCAAAAGAAAGAAGCTGACAATAATTAGCTGCGACTGCTCAGACCGACAATAATCCCTCTAGATGAGCAAAGCTATCAGCTTTGATTAAGTAACGAAATAAAATTCTCGATCGGCCTTGTTATTTAAATTTATTTATTTATTGCCCGGCTGGAGGTTAGATTTCTGTTTCTCACGGTTTCAACATGATGAATTCTTTTTCGAAGAATTATCCGACGACATGGCCCTATAGTGGAATAAACATGTGTGAACATCGTTTAGCAAGGGAGGAATGGATCATAATCTCGTTTTCGTTTCTCGGTCCGGCCAGGAATTTTCGCTGCATTGCTTTGTTTATGTGATATACGCCAGGACGTTTCGTGAGTCGGATTCCTCGCTAAACTGTAGGTCCCAGCCAAGATGACAAAGTGCAGCGAATCAAGTGTCACTTGGCGGCCGAACACCACTTCTGTGACTTCTAGACATTAAAGCACAACTAGACATCAAACCACACGTGTTACTTTATTTTTACTACACAGGTTACTAACTTGAACAGTTAAGTGTATTAATAATTTATTATGCATTAAATCCTGTTTTTATACGAGGGGGGATCAAATATAAACGGGATTTTATTTTTTATTTAAATTCATTTATTGAAAAACACGAGGTAATTACAATTTATTTTTCCACATAGTTTCCTGCTTTGCAAATACATTTTTCCCAGAATATGGGAAGCTTTTTGATGCCCTCATCATAAAAAGAACATGGTCGTGTCAGCAGCCAGTTGCGCACGAAGTCCTCAACACTCTCGACATCTTCGAATCTTTGCCCTCCTAGAGCTTCTTTAAGAGGTCCAAACAAATGGAAATCGCAGGGCGATAAGTCCGGAATGTAAGGAAGGTGATCAAGTGTAGTCCAGTGCATTTCCTGTAGTTTAGAGACAGTTAGAGATGCAGTATGGGGTCGCGTATTGTCGTGGAGGAGAATGACCTGTCGAATCGGTTGGTCTCTTCTTTTACGGCGATATGCAACTCTCGCCTTGTTCAACAACTCTAAGTAGTAAGCGGCATTGATTGTGCGTCGCTCATGCAAAAAATCAATCAGCAAAATGCCTCGCCGATCGAAAAAAATGGTTGAAAGAACCTTGCCAGCTGACAGTCGAGTCTTTGCTTTCACTGGTGCTGCCTCCCCTTTCCTCCGCCACTCCTTACTGGCCCCTTTGGATTCCGGAGTGTAATGGTGAACCTATGTTTGATAGCAGGTGACGATCCGACTCAAAAATACATCACCTTCTTCCGCAAACCTTGCTGTAAACCTCTGACAGACTTCCAAACGTCTCAACTTCAGATTTTCGGTCAAAAGGTGAGGGACCCATCTGGAACACACTTTACGGAACTGTAGGTGTTTTGTAATGATTGCTTGACATCTCCCATAACTGATTCCGACTTGGTCTGCAATTCCTGATACTCTCGCCCGTCGATCGACGTCAATCATGTCTTTAACTGCACGAATGTTTCCGTCTGTAACGCTGGTCCGGGGACGGCGATCGTGTTGCTGATTTTCCACGCGTTCTCGTCCTTCCTTGAACTTTTTATGCCAGAAAAACACACGCGTCCTTGAAAATGTTTGATCACCGAACTGTGCAGTCAATCTCTGGCAAATTTCCGCCGCTGTAACTCCTTCAAGAGCAAGACATTTTATAATAATGCGTTGCGCAGTGAAGAGGTGCACCTGTTGCTCCGACATCGTGAGCGTAACTGACTAAATGGCGGGAAATATCTAACAACACGCTCTCCCCACTCCTAACGGTCCCGCCTAAGCATAGCAGAAGCGCGGGGTCAGTATTGCCAATTGTTGATTTTCTGGAACAACAATCCCGTTTATATTTGATCCCCCCTCGTATTTAAAAATAATAAATATTCCCATATGTTACAACGGTGATCACTGATCAAAGACCCAACATCAAATTTCCATAGTTATTGCCATGATGCTGTAATTAACTAAACTTTCTGTTTGCCCAAATATGTTTAATGAATGCTTCATTATATAAATCTAAAACTCCGTTTAGAGTTTGAATTGTGAGAATAGTTGTTAAATAGTACCATGAACGAATCTATTCATAAAGTAAGATGAAATAATTTTGAAATTATAAATAATATTTCATTGTAATCAGATTATTATTACCTGCATTATTGTGTTCAGAATATATTTCAACTACTTACCAGTGCACAGAATAGTACAGCATAATCTCTATTCATACAATTGTTACCGAAGTTGTCACCGTTCTTCACATTTTATAACAAATTTTCGCATACTGTATATGTCAAATTTACGCCGAGTTCCTAAAGATTACGAAACGAAATTATATAAAATTAAAGGTTTTAAAATAGAAATAGGAAACTGATACCTATGTAATCAGGTTATAAATGCATTACTGATCGAAAATCCCTACAAATCTTTTCATTATTATTATAGCAGTCTTGACGCGAATCTTTCAAACCCTGCAAGTCCGAAAGAAATGAAAGAGTCATGAAGAATCTTCAGATCTCAAAACCAGCATTTGCCCCAGTTGACGTACGCATTCTGCATTATGGTAAACTGAGTGGAAATTGGAATATGAAAACAAAATCTGCCAGTCCTTAGTAATAAATTATCATCTTCTTTCAAATGGAACTCATACTTCATCCGTAAATTGCGTAGCACAAATTTCTCAGTTTTATGACCTCCCCTCCTTGGCATGCCTGTCATGCTATTACATCACACATTTTGTGATTTCAAATTTAGAATTTATTTAAAACAGCGCTTCCAACGTGACGTCACGTAACTTGTGGCTCCCCGTCTTCCATGGCACACGCTGTGGTCTCTCCCCCACCCTCTCCCTACGAAACGAAATTTATGAATAGCACCTTATGATGAAGTTTTGTTCCTCTGTATTTTTTTCCCCGGCTTGCTAGTTTGACACCGACAAACAGATAAAATCATTTTCTAGGGTAATAAATAAATTTCAACGCTGTAACGATATATGTTTTCTGAGAGCAAATTGCATGGCATAACTTGTCATATGGATGGGATAAATCAAATGGATATTTAAACAAAAAAATACATGTTGAAACACCAGCTCAGACAAAATTTGTATAACATTTCGATTTATTTTAATCAACAAACAACTTTCTGAAATTTATTGTCAATCGAATGTGAAATTAAATGATTCACAGACTATGGCTTCAGGGCTCTATTTTCAGGTTGAGTAATTACACTTCTTTGAACTAAGACCACGGGGTCACATTACTAAGTCGTAGAGCGGTGGCTTTGTCAGTAGGGCGTTCACTCCCGCACGTACTTCCAATTGATTCGGGATTTTTTTTGTGGCATTCGGCCTTTTAGCCATTCAGCCAGCAACTGTTTCTTTTTTCTTTGTTTCTCAATTGTGTCTATACATTCTTCTTCTGTTATTGAGAATTACAAGAGACAGGACAACACAGGACGAACACAACACTTAATTAAAACCACCCATGCTCTGGGCCGGACTCGAACCGGCGACCCCTGTAACGTGAAGCCAGCTCGCTAGTCCCGCGCTACCGGGGTCGGCAATTGATTCGGTTGGGTAGTCGTCTCTGTCCGGCCTGGATCCGTGTAGATAGTGACTAAAGCGGGTAGTCGGCTGGCAGGCGCAGCAGCTGTCGTCTTCGGCTTGTGATGCGATCGAACAATTAAATCAGCTCACGAACAATTCATAAAAATTATCTGCGTATTATACACACTTGCAGAAATGCCAAGGACAGGAGCCGAGATCACGCAATGGCAATTGATCACATGAGCAGGTAAGGTGGCCAGATACCTGGCTGGTGAGACAATAATAAACCTCTTAGTCCTTGCGGACTAGACCGCTCTACGCTTGTGAAAAACCCAGTGAAGTTATGAATGCAAGGTAAGATAAATAGATAGTAAATTTATTGCTACTTCCCGACGGCGCTGGTATTTTTGCAGATGTTTGGAAAGTCACAGTGACATACAGGAATACGAGGGCGGTCTGAAAAATTCTAAGCCTAAAAATATAAAACCAATTTGGTATTTACCAAATCATTTATATTGGTCAATATAGTCTCCCTGAACACTGATACACTTAGTCCAACGGTGTTCCAAGTTCATTATACCATCCCTGAAGTGGCTTTCTGAAAGGCCTGCAAAATATCCATCTATAGCTGCAATCACCTCTTCATTTGAAGAAAAACGCTGACCAGCAAGAAAGTTTTTGAGTTTTGGGATTAGATAGATGTCGGAGGGAGCCAAATCTGGGGAATAAGGTGGATGCTGCAACACGTCATAGTGCAGATATCTTAATTTTCCCATTGCCAAAAGACTCTTGTGGACAGGTGCATTGTCCTGATGAAAGATGATTTTCTTCTTCCTCAAAATGGGCCTTTTCTCACGAATTTTTTCATCCAGAATGTCTAAATATCGGAATAGCATTGTCCAATTATTGTTTTACCCTTTTCAAGGTAATCAATGAACAAAACAACTTTATCATCCCAAAAACTGATTCCATCACCTTCTCTGCCGTTGGAACCAACTAGGCCTTCTTTGGACCTGAACAACCAGCTTCTGTCCTCTGCTTTGACTGCAGTTTTGATTCTGCCGTGTAGTGGTGAACCCATGTCCCATCCATAGTTATGAATCGAAGCACAAAATCAGTTTTATTTTTGTTGAAACGCTGCAAAAACTGTTCAGAATGTCTCATGCGGATGCGCTTTTGATCAACAGTGAGCAAATGCGGCACCCATCTTGCACAAAGCTTCTTCATATGCAATACTTCATGAAAAATGTATCCCACACGTTGTTATGATATCCTTACGGTCTCAGCAATCTCACTCACTTTCATTCGTCGATCATCCAAAACCATATCATGCACTTTCTGGATGATTTCTAGAGTTGTTGCACTTTTCGGAAGTCCTTCGCGTTCATCATCTTCGACACTGCTACGGCCACGTTTGAACTCACCAGCCCATTTCTTAACTGTCGAATATGAAGGAGAAGAATCCCCATACACTTTTAAAAATCTTCCTTGGATCTCGGATGGCGTTAAACCATATTTTATAACTGCACGATACTCGATTTTTTCCATCTCTGGTAATACTCCGCACCGCGCCTGCATCAAACGACTGTACAGACTAAACTACAACGTAGAATGAATTGCAATTTCTTGCAGGCATGTCTGGCACATGCACCAACATGCACGGAAAAAATCACATGGGTAGTGCTTCCATTTATCGTCGAGGCTGAGAACTTCTCAGACAGGTGGGTGCATCCGTGGAAATTCTAAGTGATCCTAAGTAAAAATAATTAGCAAGTACGACGAGACCTAGGTTCCATCCATCCATCATGATATGTCGCAGATATAAGCCGCATGTCGTCCTTAGCGCCAGGGTGTCCTATTGCTAATATCTGAATCTAGTTATTGAGGATGTCCTGAATGTATTTATCCTATTTTGAGATGAGCTGATCTAGATTTTGTGGGTTATTTATATTATGTATTTACAACCTTATTACCTACTTACAGCTAATGGAGGCTTTTTTTTAATACAATTTAGGACCTTACTATGCCTAACCCTATTTTTACCTATTCCCACTTATAGCTAATGGAGGGTGAGTAATTATGCTGTTTGGTTTCAAAGGGGCCTATTTACATGCCGAGTGGGCCTATTTATAACTAGTGGGGGTGGGGAGGGTTTGGTGCTTAGAAGGGAAATTGTCTGTTTATCGTTTGTTTGGGATGCCTATGTGGTAGTAATTCAATTGGGTCGGTTCCAATTGCAGCGATCTCAGGGTGTCTTCAGTTTTCGCAGCGAAAGTAAAATTTGTCAGAAGCTGATTTTAAGGTAGCTGATAGTGGGTCAAAATGGAGATCCTGGCGGATTCTCCAATTTGGTAATAGCGGGGTGCACCAACAATAACACGCAGGGCTCGGTTCTCCAGTGCCTGCAGCTTTTTGATGTGGCAGTCGGAAGCCATACTCCATAATTCGGAGCCGTACAAGAATGTCGGTTGGACAATCGCACGATAGATGAGTAGCTTTGTTTCTGTTCTTATACCATCACCTCTTAGGATTGGGTAGAGATTGGTATGTTTTGCTTTCTCTTTTTTCTTTGTTGCATCTATGTGGGACCTCCACGCCAGCTGTTTGTCTAATCGCAGCCCAAGGTACTTAATTTCAGTTTGCCATTTAATGTCTCTTCCCTCCATGTGCAATTTGTATCTTGGTAGTTTTCGTTTCTTGGTGAAAATGATGGCATGGCTTTTTGTGGCATTAATTTTTATTTTCCATAAATTGCACCATTGGGTAAGTAGCTCTAGGTGACGCTGCAGTTTTCGTGCAGCGTACTCTAGGTTTCTGTGGCTGGTGTAAAGTGCCGTGTCATCAGCATATAGGCGGACATTGCTGCCCTCCATATGCGGCAAATCATTGACGTATAGGCAGTATAAAATAGGTGCTAGGACGCTACCCTGCGGCACTCCAGCTTCGATTTGCCTTACTGTACTGGTCTCACTACCATATTTGATAAAAAAATTCTGTTCTCTAGATAGGAATTTATTAAGTGTATTATATAATCGGGAACTTCGTATTTATCTAGTTTGTAGATGAGGCCTTCGTGCCACACTTTGTCGAAGGCTTTGTCTAAGAATATAGCTGTTGTTCTGTTTCCCGCCTGCTTTTCTGAGCACATGTGCTCCACTAGCCTGGCACATTGTTGTAATGTTGAATGATCTTTTCTGAAACCGAACTGCTGGCCAATGATTATGTCGTTTCTGACAATGTGAGTGTTGAGCCGTGCAAGTATGATTCGCTCAAACACTTTGGCAATGACAGGTAATAGTGATATCTGTCGATAATTTTGGGGGAATGTCTTGTCTTTTCCTAGTTTATTAATTGCCACTACTTTGGCAGTCTTCCAAGCATCAGGAAAGTAGCTGAATCTGAGACAAGTATTGAATATTGTTTCAAGTCGTCTGATGGTTTGTGGAGGCAGGTTTTTGATTTGTAGGGGAGTCAATTGGTCATTTCCGCAGGCCTTTTTTGTTTTTAACCTGCGAATAATGGACTATATCTCCCCAGTGTTTGTTAATTACACTTCAGTCTGTGGCTCAGTCGCAAGAATGTGGTAGACTTCATGAATAACCCGCTCTTCGTGGTCGTCGCTCTCATCATCATCTATGATGTTGACTAGAAATTGTTCTTCTAGTGTTTCTGCTAGTGCTTGTGTCTTGCCTTCTGGGTCGTACACAATCCCTTGCCTGCCGTGGAGTGGTCTTATGGCTTCCTTGGTATTGCCAATAGCTTTAGTTAGGGCCCATATCTTGCGACTATTGTTCTGCACTTCAGCTAATTTTTGTTCCCATGTTTCATTTCTGTGTATTCTTAGATTTTCCTTAATTTCATCTGCTAGGTGGTTAACCATTTTCCGGTCAGCTGGGTCACGCCAACGCTGCCATCTTTTCCGGGTTTGGTTTTTTAATTTTATCAGGCTGGCGATGTGGGCAGGTGTGTCAGTGCGCCCCTGCGGTATTTCCTGCTTTGTTGTTACATTTTTTGAGCATACCTTTAAGAGAAATTTGTCACCGCCTGTTCTATTTCGTCTGTGGAGTTTATTTCTGACACCTCAGAAAAGTGGAGTGCGACGTCTTCACGGTATTGTTCCCAGTTTGTATCATATCTGAATTTGGGTCTCGAACTATCGTGTTCTTGTAATAACAATGACAGGAGTACTGGGTTGTGATCTGAACTGAGCTGATTAGGCACCGAGTGTTCCCGAGCACAGATGTCAAGTACGTCTGATCGATGTTCCGCATTGTTCGGGAAGAAGGTGGGCTCCCGAGGGGCTATTACTTCAACATTATTGTTGTCGTTCAGCACCCGAAGGAGACCACGCCCATTCCTGTTCGCTGCGCGGCAGAGCCAAGCTGGGTTTTTGGCATTCAGATCTCCCCCCCCAAGTAGGACAGTGTGATTTTTATCTAGCAGAGCTTGTATTTTTGGGGCCGTAAGTACCTTGTTGGGTGAGCTGAAGGCTGCGATTAGGTGAACCGTTTCCCCCTCTATACTGACCTCGATGTGTGTATGTTCCAGGTCGTCCAGTTGGAGTTTGGTAATTCTCTACGAGTCAGTCGTTGTTTTATCAACACCGCAGTTCCACCATCTGGTGTTGCTCTATCTGACCTCACCGTTACGTAGTTTCTCAGCCTGAAGTCATGGTGTGGCTTCAAGTGGGTCTCACACACCAGTGCCACGTCTATTTCGTGTTCTGATAGGAATTCCATTAGCTCAAGCCTTTGGTTTCGCATACCATTGGCATTCCATGTCATAATTTTAAACACCTTATTTTTCACAATTTTCGGGAGCAAAGGCTGTCATGAACAGAGATGTGACTTATCTAGATAAAAGTATCTGAAATACAGATACAAGATACAAAATACGTATTTTTATCTTGTATCTAAGATACTTTTCTTAATCTTTATCTTGTATTTAGATACTTTTTCTTTGTATCTTTGTATCTTGAAAATACTAAATACTATTTCCGCATTTTTACGTTACGGCATCATAAAAACAACGGAATACATTCGTAAAATTCATTAACGTATATCAAAATACAAGGTTATAGGGTCTAGTTATCTTTGCCTTCCTTCATACCTGTGAACTGTGAAAACCATAAACGAACACCTGCCTGTCTATTGTATGCTGTCTTTGGTCCGCGCCATATTTTACCGTGCCAAATCGTGTGTGGTATGTCGAAATCGAATTTTTAGTGAATCATAATCGAGGACAACGGCATCGAAATGTAAGTAAATAAATAAACGAATCATTTTAATTTTATTTAAGTAGGTATATAGCGGATTAGATTTCACTTGACAGCGACTACGTGATCGTTGGTTGCGTGTGTGAAGGTTGCTCGCGCAACTCCGAGTATTTATATTATTACCTATGTTTTGTAAACTATTTTTTTATATCTGTAAATTTTAACTAAGTTCTTAGGATTATTGTTAGCGAGAAGAAGTATTTATATTTACCTGTAAAAATAAGTTTCAAATTCGTGCCATTGTTGTAAGCTAGTCTCTTTTCTTTATCACAAAATACAGTATTGCTTTACAAATAGCCGAAAGCTTTTATTAAAAATTCATTGTGGTATAAGTTATTTAACAATTCTAATTTCTTAAATATGGCATGTAATTGAATCTGTTGCCTGAGTTCCGATTGTTTAGGTTGCTTAATTACCAAATTTAGTACGTTGTGTTCTGTTTAGAATATAACAACTTGTTATTTAATTGGTTCTGAAAAATAAAATAACAACTTGGAAGTAATAAACAGTAGTATAAAACCTGGTGATAATATCAGCGTACATGTATAAGAAGTAAAAGTTCATTGTAACTTGGTGTATTTTACGATTTGATGTTTCTTTTACGCTCTGGCGTACGAACGATACCATCTTTAGTGCATTCGTACAATAAATACGAACTTTTTCCAAGTTATCCTCGCTAACAAATGAAATTGTTAAAAAGTTGAATCACACTTCGGTAAGGCTCTTTTCGCTAGTTTGCTTTTAAAATCATTTCTGATTCGGCCGTTAGTTGCAATTTAACGTCCTTAATACAATTGCGGATCTAGGAATTATTATTAATTTAATTCCAATTGAGTTAACACTCCAGTGACAATCTTCCTTGTCATCCAATTCCCCCCTTTTTTAAATCATCTTTTGTAATTGGAATATAAAATTCCTCCCCATTTAACTTTCCAATTTAAAAATTTTAAATTCCTTAAGAATTTTTGGCAAATTATTCATTTCTGCACCCGGCAATCTGTTCCAATCCCTGACACCCCTACCAACAAAATAAAACTTCCCCACTCCCTTATGCATGAAATCGAGAGCTAGCTTGTGGTCATGGTCGTCCTTCCCCTTCCATTCACGATTCCTAATTCTTTGACCAATATCCCTCAAGCCCCGTCACCAGCATATGCCTTGCACATTCCCAGCATTCTCTTCATCCTTCTCCTTTCCTGGAATGACTCCCAATTAAGCTCCTTTATCATACCAGTTACCGACTGGGTCATGCGATAATTTGCACAAACAAATCTAGCTGTCCGCCTCTGCACACCCTCCAGCTCCTGTATCTAATAGCCAAAATGTGGGTCCCAAACCGCACCAATGGTCTGACCAAAGTTTTGTAACCCAATTCCCTTCCTTCTCTGGTACATCCTTTCAGCACCCTCTCCAGTGGAATTTTCGGAGTGGGGCTTCATATTGCCGCCACTATTGTTGCTATCCCGACTGTCGGCGCCCCGATTGTCAGTCACGCGCGCCCACCCGCATAATTGTAAGCGTCCGCAAGTCAGTAGAGCTAAAAAAACCGATTTCACAACATTCTAGACCAGTGGTTCCCAATTAGTGGTACGCGTACCCCCAGGGGTACGTGAGATTGCTTCAAGGGTACGCGAGGTATTCTCTTGGCTAAGGTAATCACTCCGATAGTTAAAAAAGAATTACGCAAACAGTATTCGCCAAAAAT
>JARYHS010013630.1:202669460-202685676 GCA_031002005.1 Vandiemenella viatica | reverse complement strand
AAAAAGGAAAATTTTGTTACTACGTTATACCTGAAACGAAGTACCAGCTAGTGGTCACGGTCATCGTTTCCCTTCCCACTTTCAACTACCAATTCTTCTAGCAATATCCATTGAAGCCTCATGACCAATATACGCCTTGTACTCTCCCAGCAATTTCTTCACCCAGCTGCTGTCTTGCATTGACTCCCAATCGAGCTATTTATCATGTCAGTTACTGATTTTGTTCTACAGTAATTTCCACAAACATATCTAGTTTCCGTTCTTTTCCAACTCCTGTATTTGATATCCAAAATGTTAGTTCCATATTACACCACCATATTAACACAATCCGGCGGCACACTCGTAAAGATTGCATTATAATCATTTGCCGGGATAGTCTACGTTTTTATAACCTAACTGAGAACTATAAAACCGGTTACACAATTGTTCATTAAAATAATGGATAATAATGGTCCAACGAAACTGTCCTGTGGCACTATTATTTTCAGAACCAACTCTTTTATACGTCATTTTCTACCATAAACCTTTTTTTACACTGCAATTCCCTTTTATCCACTCCAATGATTTTTATAATATCTAACACCACATTGTTGATCATTTATCAAATACCTTAGCAAGAACTATTGCTACACTATCAACTTGAGCTTCCTTGTCTATTTTGTCGGTAATATTTTGCATATAGCCCTCTCAGATTCACATGAATATCATTGCCTAAATCCATGTTGCCAATTTGCAAATCACTTTCTTCCCTCACAGACATTTCTGAGGTGGTTGCATATAATCCTCTCCGCCAATGTTAAGCAATCAGCTTGTAATTTTCAACCCTGTTTCTTAAGTCGATGTGAATATCGCACATTTCCAGTTCTCTGGTAAGCAGCAAGACTCCAAACACAAGCTAAATAACATTTCAAGGAAAGGTACAATATCGTTCTCGCTATCTTTAAGTCGCCTGTAGAAATATTATCTATACCGGCCACTTTACGTTTTTTTAGCTTTCCTAGTTCCTTCATAATTTTCTCAGGCTCTACTTCAAATTTGTTAGTCGTCTCATTTCTATTTAATTGGGGAAACTCCTCCTCTTATCAACACGCTTCCATCAATGTATTATAATAGTCCCTAATGGTTTCATTAAACTAACTGCTTAATATCTTGTCAGTAACTTCTTCTTCATCCATATCCACAGTTGTCTGAGTACCTTTTCTTCCCATCAGTATTTCTTACATAGCCATAGAAATTTCTGGATGAACCATTCTGGATTTCCCTGCAATCGTAATACCTGTGTATTCGTCCTAATCCTATCTTCAGCTTCTCTCTTTGCTGCTATTAATTCCTTGTTTATTTATTCCAAGTGTTCTCTTCCACAGACCCCGTTAGGTTCCTAACCTACAGCTATGTTTGTTGTCTGAACGATTATATTGCTATGTTTGTTGTTTTAAAACATGAATAGTAAAGAAGCAAACATTGTACTGTTTTTGTAATAAACTTTTAATTGACAATTGCAGATGAGAAAATACCAATAAATATATGTCGCTGGATCTTGTACGAGCTGTGGACGTATTTGGCTCATATGTTTTACAGAATTATTTCTCTAAATTAATAAATTAAATACTTGTTGCAGTATCCACGGGATAAGGACAGTCAAAATGTATTAATAACTTATAAAGAATCGGTTGTTAAACTTAAGGAAGAAAAAGCTATTAAGGAAGATTTTTTTTTATTCTTTTGCCAATTTAAAGAGCACAAATAGCAAATGCGCTTTGTGAATCAATTACAAACAACAACAAAACAATGGAATTCTTTCGACATAGTTCCACTTTTCTTCCCTAATACAAGCTTTTTAGGTTCCCTTTGAAATTATCCCTTAAATGTATGAATTTTATTTTTTATTTTAAGCACTGAAATTCTGAATTTTTCAGCTACTTCATATATTTTGCTTTCCTATTTCTGTTTTCAAACTTCCCAAACAGAACAAGCGGACTGATGATTTTCTATTAATTACAGAGTGACATATATGGTCCACAAAATGACTGATGAAATTTTGATCCAGATGTATCAGACGCTGTTTGGAACATGACAACACCGCACGCGTTGCGCGAACTTGTGTTCTAGAATACCATTTCGGATGGGACTCAAATATTTTGACCTGCATTATACGAGATTCAGTATTCAATGTCGCAGACATTGTTGAAAAGTGATTCATTGCTGCAAGTCTGCGTCCCAGATTTTTCTGGGACTTCGAACTGTGACAAAAGATGTGTGTGCACTACGCCCGTGAGAATATAATAAGAGTATTGCCTGAATGCCATATTCTATGACTGTAGAGCTCTACTGTGTAAATTTAAGATCTGCTTCTGCTGAGGCACCTTCAGCAGTTATTACTACACGACTGGAATAATTAAGTAAGAACTATGGCGTAACAACAGGGGCAGGACGGGAAAAATTCCGCGGGCCCCCAGACGGATGGGCCCCCGATGACCGGTCGGAGGGGCCCTCCGGCCAAGGTCCGCCCATTGTCGCCTATTGCCGCCCGGGGCAGTAGTAGAGCTAAGGGGGAAAATAAGGTCGCCCATTTGGCTTAAGGGAGAGCCTCATCCAATGAATTTGTTGGGCACCAACCAGTAAAGTTACGCTACTGACTAAGAAACATTACCATTTCTTTAAATCGCTTGAAACGAACGTGAAACAATTACAGTAGATTAAAAAAATATCGAAAATAAACAAAACCTTAATTGCTAAAAGTGACTGTAAAATTAAAGCACTTAAACGGCAATGGTTTTAATTTCTGAAAGTTGTGCTAGATAAATATTCCCCCTCTCCCCATTATATTGTCATAGGAATACCTACAACTATTAGAATGTGTGGTCGTTATTTCAGTTGCATGAGAAATATTGCAAGCGAGAAATAGCTGTAAGTCTGAATATAACATCCATACGATATTCTCTAATTTGTAGATTTAACGAATAATCTCCAATTAATCTACCTATAATATGGTAAAAATGTAATATAATATGAAGCGACTATCCGCCTGTAACATTTCGTGACCAAAGAGAACATGATGTAATAATTTTAGAACTGTAAAAGTAACGAGAAATTATGTACCCGTATGTATTCGTTACTAAACCAATCGGTACGCGTTACTATAGAATCGTTACTCTTACTTTATGTATAATCGAGGCATCGCATTAGGTCGCGTCACGTACGGATTGCGGAATGACTTCTTTCGTACTTCGGAAAGTTTAAGTAAATTGTTCATTTAGTAAAGTAGGTAAAATTTGCATTGTAAAATAAAATAGAAGTTAGAATATGACGTTACAATAAATTAATTTCATAAATGTTTGAAATTAAGGTAAGATAAATAAAAAAACCAATAAAAATCTCAAATTGTATATCCGAAATTTCTATTTAAAAATATTGCTCTGTAAATTTTTATGTTAAACTAAAGCAAAATTGCAAAATAACTATTTACGTTGTCAAAATTACTGACCTTGTTAAAAATACCAATTATATTAAATTAATGTACGCGCAACATGTTTGTACTTACACATTTTCCTCTGTACCGAAACGCATTCAAATCAAAATTCCTAGAAAAATGAGACGCACGATGTTAAAATGTTCATTCTCTCGTCCAGATTCATTTAGTCGTTGACGAGCCGTAACAGTTCCCTCATGATGTGTCGTATTTGTTCGTTTACGGAATCAAACTGACATTCATACGACAAATGCGAGTAACGAAATGAATTTGTAAGTAACGTTTCGGTACTTCAAGTCAGGCGATGTATTCGTTACTCAGTAATTAATTATAGAAGTTGTACTTAAATAATGTTACGATTACTTTTATCAACGTTACAGATTTTTCAAATGGATTAGTTGGACTAAATAATTTTGCTCACTTGCGCGCCGCGAACACTACTTCTACTGTTTCTATTAATTTATATATATATATATATATTTTAAATCGGGAATAGATTTCTGTAATACTGAAATATACTTTCATTTTTTGGAGGCGTTCGTTGTGTTTACTAGATAATGCAGTCCTTAATTTACATGCCCTGAGACAGGTCTTTTTCGAGAAAGTGTCACTATACAAGGGAAGGGGGAAAAACAATTTGAGTATCGGATGTAAAACACCAATCTATCAAGAATGTATTAACATAGAATGAAAAACACCTCCGCAGACGAGTCATCATACCTCAGAAGGTGATTGTCAATGATGTTTCTGAAACAATTAAAAAACAAAAAAATCGAAATTCGTATTGTCATCGAAACGCTACACGAATTTCAATTTACTGCCCCTGAAGTTCCTGGTGTCCGACTCGAGTGAGTGCAGAAAATTTAAAACTCAGAATTACAGGAGCGGTAACGCACTGGCCAGTCATTTTGGAGCACGTAGGTTCGAGTACCTGACTGACCATCCCATTTTCGGTTTTCAGTGGTTGCTCGAAATCACTACAGGCGAATATAAGATGGTTCCTCCAAAATGCCATGGTCGTTGCTTGCCCCCGGACCTCTCCCTCCGAAAAGATTACGACTTTGAGGAGATAAAGCCTTAAGGGGGGAAAACTGAATTATTGTAAAACGCTTGGTACTAAATACAATCGTGCCGTAATATTCAACCCCGTGTTGCTATAAATATTATGGTCTCTTTGCTCGCGTACTTGTTAACCACTACTCTTGTCTTCGCCGATGGTTTGCTACTCGTCCACTACGCTCGGATACTGGTAGCGCTTACAGCCAGTGTTAATAAGCTGAATGCAAACTTTCTGCCAGAGATGATGATAATGGTGTTGTTAGTGTATCGCCGCGCCGTTACGTTGCTCCGAGAGCAGACTGTATTAAATTTACAGACTGTTACCGTGAATCCACCATTGGTAACGACCAATGTTGGTACCTGCATATTTCCGTCGCTAGACATGTAATTATAAGTAAAAACGATTATAAGTATTAGCTTTGCAGATAATAGGTAGCTGCCGAGTTTGGAACACTGAATCACAATATAAATGTGAGGCCAAAATTTACATTATTGGACGTGTCGCTTTTGTCGTTACAGTTTAGCCTTTCTCGCGTCAAAATAAAGATAGCTCACAGCTTTACAGCCCGTCAAAATATCGGTTTGTTTCCTGAAATATCTTCATAGCATTTCTAGAAACAGGCACCAGGCTTTTTTCATATCCTTTCTGGAAGATCCAACACTTATTTACGAAAGAAGAATTTTCCTCTAGTCACACCATGTTTTTAGTTTAATTACTCTTTCTTCAGATAGACTGCAGATCCGTATTGAAGCGAAGATTTTAGATGCACGGTAATGAGTTCGGCTTTCTCCCTGTTTTTGTCATTTCTGCTTCTGCTACCATCAAAGAACTTTATCAAATGTTAACTGTGGTGTGAAGTGAATGAGTGTGATTAGCCTGTCGGATAGGGACGCTAAAGCCTGCGGCTCTCTTGCTTTATTTTGATGAGAGTAGGCAACATATTTTCTTCCTACCCTTTTTTTGTTCACACTGATAAGCACAACACACTATACTTTTGTGCTACAAAATAGTCGCATGTACATTCATAGTAGTATTTAATCTTTATAGCAATGATTCCAAAATTTGATTTCAGCAAAGAATCATTAGTTCTAGAGTTCTCTGAAGCATATATCCCCATGGCAATTTCCCTACACTTCTACTTTCCCATCTCTGGTTATTTATTTTAAATTGTTGATCTCAATTTCTCCATCCACTTACTATTGTATTTAAAGAATTTCAAATTCCTTCGGTGTTTCTGATAAACTGTTCTCCTTTGGTAATTTATTCCAATCCATGAACTCTTATATAATAAAAACAAAATTATGCCTGAAATCTAGTACCCGCTTGAGATCATGGCACATGTTTTTGTTTTCGCGTACCACTTTCACTACATCTACCAATCCATCCAAGCCTTATCATCAACAAAAGTCTTGCATACTCCCGGCACTCTCTTCGCCCTCCTCCTATCTTCCAGTGACTCCCAAAACACCTCAATTCTCATGTCAGTTCCTTATGTTGTTCTGCAGCAATTTCCACATACAGAGCTAGTTGCTATTATTTGTAACCCCACCAGTTCATAAATGTGGGTCTCACACTACACCACCATATTCAATCAACGGCAATCAAGGATTTGAAACCAAAATTCCTCACTACTCTGTTACATCCCCTCATCTACATCTCCAATAAATGAACGATTTGGAAACCATTTCCTGCCACCTGCCTAATTGAGTTTATAATCAATACTAGCGGGTGCCCTCGACTTCGTTTATGTTTGTAAAAAAAAAAAAAAAAAAAAAAAAAAAAAAAAAAAAAAAAAATTTGTTTGACAGCTACCGACATGTAACCACCATAGTGCACGATAGGAGACTCGAAGCTAATAACATACACACAAACATCAGTGATCTGCGCTGGGTATTTATGGCTGCAAAGTGAAATATAGTATTTCAACGATATCATCTCCCACATCCCTATACGTACCGACGTGACACATCCATCGTGCGCGTTGGGAGACTTAATGTTAATGCCACACACAATCACCAGTGGACTGTGTTAGGTAGTTTTGGCTGTGGAGTGAAATATAGGGACGCATGTTTATTTTTATATCCGGACCACCACTTTCAGCCACCATACCTACCACATCCCCATAGCTACCGACATGCAATCACCATAGTGAACGGTGAAAGACTCCAGTCTATTACCACACACAAGCGTCATGGTCTGCACTTGGTAGTTCTGGCTGCAAGTTGAAATATAGGGACACACACGTCTTTAGTAGAAATAGGAAAATTCCCTACGTCGATTACTTTCAACCACCATACATCCCACACCCCCATAGCTACCGACATCTAACCAACATAGCGCAAGATGGAAGACTCGGTGCTACTACCACACACAAACACCAGTGATCTGCGCTGTGTAGTTGTGGCAGCTAAGTGAAATATACGGACACGTATGTCTTTGGCCGAAAGATGAAAATGTCCTTGATCGAAAACTTTCAACCACCATATCTCCCACATCCCCACAGTTATCGAAATTCGGCCTACGTTGTGCACAATCAGTGAACGTATGCTAGTACCACACATTAACACTAATGATCTACGCTAGATAGTTTTGGCTAAAAAGTTAAACATAGGGACACATACGTCATTGGTCGAAATGCGAAAGTGCCCCAGGTCGACCACTTTCAATCACCATATCTCCATCTCCCCCATAGCTACCGACATGCAATCAGCATAGTGCACAGTGGGAGACTCCATGCTACTACCACACACAAACACCAGTAGACTGCGCTATGTAGTTGTGTCAGAAAAGAAAAGTATAGGGACACACAAGTTTATGGTCGAAATATTGAAACTGCCTTACATCGACCACCTTTAGCTAATATCTCCCATGCCCCCACAGCTATCGACATTCGGCCAACGTTGCGCACGATAGGAAACTCCATGCTACTACCACACACAAACGTCAGTGATATGTGCTAGGTATTGGTGGCTGAAAAGTGAAATATAGGGAAACACAAGTCTATAATATATACATGTATATACTTAAGAACTACAACAAGCAATTCCTTCCATACCCTATAGTCATGAAAATACCTTTATTTTATTTTTTTATTTGTGTACCTAATAATTTGATTCTTCTTATCATTTATACTCAGTCCATGTTGACCTAGATATTCTGTCCAATAATTGTTCCAACGCTTCGCAAAAAAATTTCAAATACTAGCTGAGTTTTCAAAGAAATCTATCAACAGATAGCTATTAGACAGGAATTCTTCACGGGTCTTCTGCCGGGTAAGATCTTCTAGACACGACGTTTCGGCAGTCACCTCCGCTGCCTTCATCTGGTGAGCTGTCATCGCGAAGTAGCTGCCGCGACGGTTCGGCACCGAATGTGTGCGCTTCGTGGTACTGGCTCCTTATATCCCCTGCGGCCGGTGGCCCGCTGGCGGGAGCGGCTGCCTGCCGCGCTCCCATTGGTCGGCGCGTCAACCGGGCTCCGCCCTGGACTGCTGTGTCCCTTGCCCTCTCTCTGGGACGAATGTTATTCTGCTGCTGCTTCAGGTCATGGAGGATAGGCTTCCAAGCTTCACTTAAGAAGAGACCGCCATCTCTGTTGATGTTGTTGGTGCTGAGGCGAATTTCCAGCGATTCTCTAATTACGGAATCCCAGAAAAACTGCGTCTGGGCCAATACTTCAGTCTTACTGAAGTTTATGCTGTGGAAATTTTCCACAGCGTGTTCAGCTATTGCGGATTTGTCTAACTGCAGCAACCGCAGATGTCGCTGGTGTTCGTTGCGGCGTTCCTCGATGGTTCTAATGGTCTGGCCAATGTATATTTTGCCACATTCGCATGGGATCGAGTAAACGCCCGGAACTCGCAGTCCGAGATCGTCCTTCACCGAGGGCAACATGTCTCGTATCTTCGCAGGTGGACGGAAGATGCTCCTTATGCCAAATCGAGCTAGAATCCTTCCGATCTTTCCAGAGGTATTTCCAGCGTAAGGTAACACTGCGACGGATTTTGGAGCATCTTCTTGTTCAGATGTTAATCTCGGTTTTCGGGGGCGAAATGCTTGTTCAATTTGCTCCCTTGAGTATCCATTTTCTCTGAAGACCTGCCGTAGGTGTCTTAGTTCCTCTTGAAGGCTATCACTGTCCGAGATGGCTCGGGCCCGATGGACCAGTGTAGTCAAAACGGTTTTTCGCTGGGCTGGGTGATGGTAGCTGGTAGCCCCCGAGGATAGAACGGGAAGCTTTACGTGAACTACGCAGTAATAAAGATATTGTCGTCATCCCTGCAGACAAGGGAAACGCAACAGTGCTAATGTCAACTGAAGAGTACGACACGAAGGTCAGGAGCTTATTGGACGACGCTTCTTACAGGTCGCTGGAAGCTGATCCTACTGCCAAAGTAGTCACCAAAACGAAAGCACTGCTGAAGAAATCCGGTTTACCAGAAGAGACCATCAAAAACTTACGTCCTCGGGCAGCCAGGCCGCCAAGGTTATACGGCCTACCGAAAATCCACAAGGATAATGTGCCCCTACGACCTATTGTGAGTGCAATCGGTGCCCCCACGTATCAACTGGCAAAGTACCTCACACGCCAACTCAGACCACTGGTGGGCCACTGCATACACCACGTAAGGAACTCTGCCGAATTTGTACAGACGATCCAGGGTCTCACTATGTCAGATTCCGACATCATGGTGAGCTTCGATGTCGTCTCTCTGTTCACACGAGTGCCTATCAAGGAGACTCTAGAGCTAATACAACGACATTTCGACCAGGGGATGGCAGACCTGTTCCGGCATGTGCTGACATCTACATACTTCATGTATGGTGGGCAGTTCTACGAACAAACTGACGGCGTAGCCATGGGGTCGCCACTTTCTCCAGTGGTAGCGGACTTATACATGGAGGACTTCGAGGAAAGGGCTCTGGAAACGGCTCCACTTAAGCCTAAATGTTTCTTCCGGTACGTGGACGACACGTTTGTGGTCTGGCCACATGGTTCCACGGCACTTGAAGAATTCCTTGAACATCTGAATTCAGTCCATCCAAACATACAGTTCACCATGGAGGTAGAGAAAGAAGGCATGCTACCGTTCCTGGATATAATGATCAAACGCAAACCAGATGGCACTCTGGCGCACAGTGTTTACAGGAAACCAACGCACACGGACCGCTATCTGGGGGCTACCAGCTACCATCACCCAGCCCAGCGAAAAACCGTTTTGACTACACTGGTCCATCGGGCCCGAGCCATCTCGGACAGTGATAGCCTTCAAGAGGAACTAAGACACCTACGGCAGGTCTTCAGAGAAAATGGATACTCAAGGGAGCAAATTGAACAAGCATTTCGCCCCCGAAAACCGAGATTAACATCTGAACAAGAAGATGCTCCAAAATCCGTCGCAGTGTTACCTTACGCTGGAAATACCTCTGGAAAGATCGGAAGGATTCTAGCTCGATTTGGCATAAGGAGCATCTTCCGTCCACCTGCGAAGATACGAGACATGTTGCCCTCGGTGAAGGACGATCTCGGACTGCGAGTTCCGGGCGTTTACTCGATCCCATGCGAATGTGGCAAAATATACATTGGCCAGACCGTTAGAACCATCGAGGAACGCCGCAACGAACACCAGCGACATCTGCGGTTGCTGCAGTTAGACAAATCCGCAATAGCTGAACACGCTGTGGAAAATTTCCACAGCATAAACTTCAGTAAGACTGAAGTATTGGCCCAGACGCAGTTTTTCTGGGATTCCGTAATTAGAGAATCGCTGGAAATTCGCCTCAGCACCAACAACATCAACAGAGATGGCGGTCTCTTCTTAAGTGAAGCTTGGAAGCCTATCCTCCATGACCTGAAGCAGCAGCAGAATAACATTCGTCCCAGAGAGAGGGCAAGGGACACAGCAGTCCAGGGCGGAGCCCGGTTGACGCGCCGACCAATGGGAGCGCGGCAGGCAGCCGCTCCCGCCAGCGGGCCACCGGCCGCAGGGGATATAAGGAGCCAGTACCACGAAAAAGCCAGACTCGAAGCCCATAGGAGGGAGCAATGGGACAATCGAGTTTCCCAACTAAAGGTGGAAGATGGAACTGCCTGGGAACAAACCAGAAAGTTCACCCGTCCAAGGAGACGCGTCCCAACGCTCCATGGACCACAGGGCCTCGTGTTTACTGCTGAAGACAAGGCAAACACCCTCGCGGATGTTTACGAAAACAACTTCCAGCCAGTCGCAGAGCCCTACGATGATGAACACATCAACGAAGTCCGCCGGCAGCTCAGACGCTACCTAGCAACAGAAAACAACGAAGAAGAACAGGATATAGAAGACGTTGACGAAATAGAGATAGCGGAATTACTAAAAAGACACAGTCTAAGAAAGCACCAGGTCGCGACGGGATCAACAACTACATCCTAAAACATCTACCAGTGGCAGCAATCGGGCGACTGACTCAGATCTTCAATACCATCCTCAGACAGCGAAGATATCCAGCTGCCTGGAAAGAAGCTGAAATCGTGGCCATTCCCAAACCAGGGAAGGATCCTACGTTCCCGCAAAACTACCGTCCGATATCCCTGCTACCAGCGGTATCTAAGATCTTTGAGAAGCTACTACTCAACCGCCTAATAACCCAAGTGCACCAGCTCCACATCATCCCTGATGAGCAATTCGGGTTCAGACCCGGCCACTCGACAACCCACCAACTAGTACGCGTAGTAGATGAAGTGACGGACGCGTACAACCGCAGACGCTACTGCGGCATGGTAATGCTGGATGTGGCCAAGGCATTCGACACTGTGTGGCACGAAGGACTGCTGGTGAAAATGATAACAGCAGGTATTCCGCGACCATACATAGTGTTAATCAAACGCTATCTAAGCCACAGAGGATTCAGAGTCAGGGTCGAGAAGTCAATGTCAAGCAGAAGACGCGTCCTCGCAGGGGTACCACAGGGATCTGTTCTGGGCCCTGTGCTCTACTGTATCTTCACGTCGGATATCCCAAGACCCCTCCAAGTGTTCACATCACTCTACGCAGACGACACCGCATATTTCACCTCTTCCTGGAGCCAAATACTAATAGCAATTAGACTTCAAGCCGCACTAGAGCTACTAGAGGCTTGGGCCACAAAGTGGAGAGTGAAAATCAATGCGGATAAATCGCAATCCATTGTATTCCACCGGCGAGGGACCCCAAGTCCCTTGTACTTGAACCTCTTCGGCAAAATTATACCGCATAAGTCTGTAGTAACCTACCTGGGAGTAAGCCTAGATGAAAGGCTCACATGGAAGCAGCACGTAGAGGACGTAAAATCAAGAGTAGAAAAAAGGCTCGGAACACTGTACCCTGTCCTCAACGTAAACTCAAAATTACCAAAAAGATGCGGTGTCCAAATATACCAAGCCCTGATAAGGCCAATAATGGAATACGCCTGCCCCGCCTGGGGATACGCTGCAGCAATGCACACAGATAAACTGCAAGTACTACAGAACCGAGCGCTCAAACGAGCACTGCATCTACCATTCCGCTTCCCCACAGACGACCTCCACAAGCTGGCCAACACCCCGAAGGTGCGAGAAAGATTCAAAACCATAGCTACAAAATTTTATCAAAAAACAGAAATCTCAACCTACCCAATCATTCAAAATATCGGCCAGTACCAGATTGGCAACCACCGGCACCAAAGGCCGAAATCACTGCTACAAACTTAAAACCTACTTAACCAAATGTGATCATCCTGTAGAGCAACAAGTTAAGGAAAATCCATCAACAAAGTCAGTCTACCACAAGTTAAAGTAGGGGAAGATGTCGCCAATAAGGGCAACAGGAACCTCTTATCTGTTACAGCCAACGCCTTCGGCGTTGGCCCAAATTGCTCTCCTAGAAGCGCACACATTCGGTGCCGAACCGTCGCGGCAGCTACTTCGCGATGACAGCTCACCAGATGAAGGCAGCGGAGGTGACTGCCGAAACGTCGTGTCTAGAAGATCTTACCCGGCAGAAGACCCGTGAAGAATTCCTGTCTACCATACGCCGGGAAAAACTTAATTGTCACATCAGATAGCTATTAAATGAAGGATTATAAAACTGGTGTATAAGAACCAAAACCTTATCCCATTGAAAATCCATAAATACGAAGGAGTAAATAAAATCCCATTCCAGTCGAAAAATATTAATGGGGGTTCATAAATTAAACAGATAGGAGATCTGGAATACTGAAAAATCGCTGAAATCTCCAGACATATATATTGCACCAATCCAATATTCAATCTACGCTATGATACAGAGAGAAAATGAAATTAAACTTTTGCTTCTTGGAAACGAAAAAATTTAATTGTAAAACGTCTCGTACAAAATCCAAATATAAATTTATTAAATGACCTAGATAATTACTTAGATGACCTCTCATGCAACCAACAGAAACTGGATTTATTATATTAAATAGTATCCTTTTTTCTGGGTTCAACAAATAGAAAGCAAACACGAAAAAATAAAAACAGTTATGAAGCTCGCCTCTGTTACTCTGCTAACAATATGAAATAGGAGAATTTGCTATGACTTAAAATAGTTGTTGAAAAAAGGTTCTGGAACGAGAGGTCTCAAATGCAGAGTTTTTTTTAAAAAAAGTATGTAAAAATCTAATAATGTCTACAGACTAGATACAACTGATCAGCTGAATATGAAATATGATATCAATCTCATCACCGACACTTGAGTTATTACCTAGCGAGGTGGGTGAGTAGCAACGCTTTGCCCTTGCATTTTGGGTTTGAATCCTCATCCGGCCATATTTATCACTACAGGTGAATACCGGAATGGTTCCTTCAAAAGGCCATGGCTGAATGCCTTTCATTCTTTGATCCCAGTCAATTCCCGCCTCTGAACAAATCGTGAGTTATTACGTTACAACAATTCTCTCCAAACACGTCGACAGATAAATATCGCAGTTGAAATATATTAGCGGGGTTAAATATTAAATTTTGTTACTACACATTTGTTGTGGCTCAATTCCTTTAGTGATCACTTTCTATGGTAACTTTACGTTGAGTGTGTAAATATATGTAAACTACACAAGGTGATATGTAGGAATTTAAAATGGAGAGCCAGGAGCAGTGAACAACACGCAATGAGCAAGCTTAAGCACAACTGCTTTGTCCCACAGCTGCTTTATGCAGGCTCTTAATCACTTCAACAGCTACTCCGCAAAAATGAGTCTCTTTATAATATACTCATTGGTTTTTACTTTTTTCTATTTCAGAACTTAATAGATTCCAGTGACAACTTATTAGGTACACAAATAAAAAACAAAAGGTTAATTATGAATATAAGGTGGGGAAAGAATTGCTTGCTGAAGACTTGAATTGTAAATATCTTGGCATTACTTTTGATAACAAGCTTAACTGGGCAGGACACATTGGACAGGTGGTAGGAAAAGGTTTCGAAGTTCTGCACTTGTTGGAGAGAATGATGAGGGAATGTACGAGGGAAGTAAAGGAATTGGGTTACAAAACTTTGGTCAGACCATTGCTCGAATATGGTAATGTACTATGGGACCTTCATTTTACGTATCAAATACAGGAGTCGGAGAGGGTGCAAAAAAGGGCTGCTAGATTTGTTTCTGGAAATTATCGCAGAATACAATCAGTGAAGGATATGATAAAGGAGCTGGAATGGGATTCATTGCAAGACAGGAAGAGGATGAGGAGGGTCATGGGAGTGTACAGGGCATATACTGGCGATGTGGCATGGAAAGATATTGCAATAGGTATCAAAAGTAGTGCATGGAAGGGAAAAGATGACCATGACCACAAGCTGGCACTCGATTTCAGGCACAAGGTAAGGGTGTCAGAGATTGGAATGAATTACCAAGAGAAATGATGAATAATTTACCGAAAACTTTGAAAGAATTTAAAGAAAAAATTTGTAGAGGGCATATGTAGGTGGGTGCAGGATGGGGGGTAGATGGGTGTGTAGGTAAATTGCCACTGGAGCCTGTGCTCCATTGCAATTGAATTAAATTAAATTAAATAAATTAAAAACCTAGCAATTCAGATAACCAAGGCTGAGGGGTGAGTGGTAATACACGGACCTGACATTCGGGAGGACGCTGGTTCAAATGTCCCTCCCCCCATCTTGCTTTCGGTTTTCCATGGTGTCCCGAAATGACTCCAAGCGAATGCCAGTATAGTTTCTTCACAAGACCGAATTCCTTCCCGTGCCTTGCTCCCAGTTCTCTCCCGCCTCTAATGACCTCGATGTCGCGTAAACCCGTACAAAAATTAGGGAGGTCGTTAAAGAGCCTCTAGAATTGACAGAAGGAAGTTATTCGGGTAAAAATTTAAGACTATCCAATGACTAAACAGAATTTTCAGGAAATTTTAAACTATTGCACTTGCGACGTGGTACCCGACAGCACCTCAGAAATACAAGCTGTCTTAACGAAATAACGAAACACATGAGCACAAAGCTAACATGGTTTACAGACATATGGTGACACTGATTTCACTGCCTTCAACATTCAACAGGAATTAGAATAAGATAAGAATTTACAAATAATCATATTTTTTTAATGCATGGAAACTGCATAGCAGTCATTTGCGACGTAACGAAACAATTGCTGTTATAATTTGAGGGGCTCTGTACCTTAATGTTTGACTATATTACTTGTGTCAACGAGTCCCAAATTCCCAAAATTTCGCAACTTAGTCAATTTTTAAGATGTATGGCAGGAAATATCTGGATACAAGGAATTGACAATATTCTAGTAGCACGCGGTAAGCGACATTACGTAATATATGTATGGAGGAAGATTTGTTTATAGCAACGAAGTTTTTGGTCTGTTTTGTTCCGCTTGGTTATAATAGTATGACTTTAAACATTTCTTCATAATAAGGAAATTTATGTACTGAATGACGTTAGCAACGATCTCAATGTCAGAGATTGTATTTACCTGTTGCTTGTTTCCTCCAGTCAGCCGACGCGACGCCTGGATGGAGCGTGGACGTGTATCGTCGCCTGTCTGATAGCTAGCAGCCTCTGGACTTTCCTAAACCGAGGACAACGACAGCCTCTCTTATCGGCTTACTAAGCCAAGGGCAGCACTACGCTGCAGGCAGTCGGTCGATGACATAACAAATATTTAGATCTGTTGTCTATTTAAACACTATGGCAGTCAAAAGAAAGAAGCTGACAATAATTAGCTGCGACTGATCAGACCGACAATAATCCCTCTAGATGAGCAAAGCTATCAGCTTTGATTAAGTAACGAAATAAAATTGTCGATCGGCCTTGTTAGATTTCTGTTTCTCACGGTTTCAACATGATGAATTCTTTTTCGAAGAATTATCCGATGCCATGGCCCTATAGTGGAATAAACATGTTTGAATATCGTTTAGCAAGGGAGGAATGGATCATGATCTCGTTTTCGTTTCTCGGTCCGGCCAGGAATTTTCGCTGCATTGCTTTGTTCATCTAATATACGCCAGGACGTTTCGTGAGTCGGATTCCTCGCTAAACTATAGGTCCCAGCCAAGATGACAAAGTGCAGCGAATCAAGTGTCACTGGCGTCCGAACATCACTTTTGTGACTTCAAGACATTAAAGCATACGTTTTACTTTATTTTTACTACACACGTTACTAACTTGAACAATTAAGAGTATCAATAATTTATTATGCATTAAATCCTGTTTT
>JARYHS010013630.1:202643229-202668460 GCA_031002005.1 Vandiemenella viatica | reverse complement strand
TTTGAAAAGTATTTCAATGAAACTGCTTCCGCAACAATAGGGGGTACCTGTGCCTATGCAATGGACTGCTCTGTCTTCACGTAACAGAACAGAAAGGGCTTTAAATTGCTTAGAGCAGATGTAAACTTCACGAAGAAGTTAAGTATGGAGCTAAATGACATTTATAATACTCAACAATAATTATATTGTAATTATTGAATAATTTTCCTTTAATATATATATATATATATATATATATATATATATATATATACCGTGTGGTTATAATTAAACTTTCCTTATTTAACAAATTATAACACGGAAACTGATTACCGTACGAGTACCGAACTTGGTAGCACTAATGTAAAGAACATGGGGAAGAGTAATAATTCAGAATCAATTCAATTGAAACATTTTAATGTGCTGCTACATTACATCATACCATTACATACCGGAACCGTTACTGCTACAAGAGGAGCTCAATATGGCGCCCATCAGTGTCCAGAAGAGTCTGAAAGCGCAGGATTGCATTCTGCACAGCAGAACGAAGCACATCACTTGATATGCTGTGCTTCAGATCAGCACATGCGTGAATGTTTCCCCGGTAAACCCTGTCCTTCAGGTAGTCACACAAACAGAAATCACAGGGAGTGAGGTCAGGTGATCTTGCGGGCCAAGAGTTTGGAAACGATCGGCTGATAATTCGATCGTTTCCAAATGTGTTTCGGAGAAGCAGTTGAGCTTCACGAGCGATGTGCGGTGGGGCCTCATCTCGCATAGTGGCCATAGTTGGAACTGGACAGTGGCGCTGTGACGCGTGCCAATCTTGCACCCCATACTCTGGACATTAATGCTACCAAGTTTGGTACTCGTATGGTAATTATTGTGCGTGTTAAATAGAGAAAGTTTAATTATAACCACCCGGTATATATGTAGTTGAGTGGTTTAGGCCCGCAGCTGGCGAGGCCACTACGACAGTATCGCTAGTCATAACCACTGTAATATGACATCGAGGCGCTCCAACCAGGCCACCACCTCCAGCGCAGCCAAATTTAACTTTTCCAGATTACCAGAAAACACACGCAGTTTTAATCCTGCACAATGTGCGACACAATTTGTGAAACCTCACCGCAGTCACAGTACGGAGAATCTGCCCAGACCCAGGTGTGGAGAGATGAAGCAGTTCTTCCCGTACCACATCTAATACGATTTAATTTACACCAAATTGACCACGGTAGGTTTAATCCTGGTAGTTATGAGCAGGGACTGGTAAATTGTACTATGACCTATGATGTTGACGATGCCCATTCCGCTGTCCAGTTATCTGTAGGGCTGAAGGTGTTAGATGTTAGACTGACAGCAGTCTTCCAGACAGGGCGACGTGACTTCAACCGCGTTGTGTATTCCCTAATATCTCCATGGATGGGAAGAGCCTCATTGTTCAGAATTCTCGACCATAGTTTTATTAAAACCTTTTGCCTTCTGATGTGAGGTGGTGGGATGTTGCTGAGCACCGGCAGCCACTGGATAGGTGTAGATAGAAGCGAACCAGTTATGATGCGCATTGTTTGACGAAGCTGAACGTCCACCAACTGGGTGTGAGAGCTATTAAGCCACACGCTGGAGCAGTATTCAGCTGTGGAGTAAATCAAGGCTAGGGCTGTTGTTCTTAATCTATTCGCTTCAGCTCCCCATAAAGTTCCTGCCAGCCGCTGAAGTAGATTCTTCCGACTTTTAAGCTTGGCAGCCGTATTCTGAAGCTGCCTTTTGTAAGTGAGGGTCCTGTCTAATGTGACACCCAGGTATATTGGGGTACTGTTACACTTCAGCATCTGGTCTCTCAACAATATATTTGACTAGTAGTTCATTTGTTTGTTACTGAGGTGGAATGTAGCTATTTCTTTTTTCTGCGGATTAGGTTGAAGGCGCCATCTTTGAAAGTAGACATCCTGAAGGTAATGAGTTAGGATTTCTTCAGCTTTTGCGAAGTTAGCTGTTTGCACTGTAAGATGTCATCAGCATTTACAAATTTTCGAGATACTGTGTCTGGCAGGTCATGAGTATATAAGCTAAAGAGCATAGGGAAGAGAACCGAGTCTTGTGGTAACCCATTATTTAACTTGTGAAATATGCTCCTGCTCAACTCAGTGTGCACCTGGAACAGGCGGTTACTTAACATATTTTTCAGTAAATAAATTATCTTTTTTCAAGTAAATGCCTTGATCAGTTTGAGCAAAAGACCTTCTCTCCAAACTGTGAGGTCACTAGACGGGTCAGATCTGAGCTTAAGTGTCAAAAGCGCGAAACTCAACCTTTTGACACTTTTGAACTGCTTGTCCTTTTTTGTTCTAGAAGTAGATACAATGTAATTTGCTATTGATTCCACATTAATGGATGAGTGTGTAGTTGAGGTTATTGATGCAGAATCTAATTTACGAAAAAGAAATCATGATTTCCTACTAAAATAAGTAAAAATCAGATTTTTAAGAGTTATTACCCTTTTATCTCTTCTAGCATGGTCAAGTGATTCCAACAGTTCTGTTGCCTTCTCATAAGAGATGTTTTCCTCAAATTCTTCTCTAAGTCTGCTTGACTCCTCATTCTATCCTGTAATATAGTCTTTTCTGAAGCCTCGTGGGATGGCTCTATTCGGTGCAGCTTTTATTAGCCCTACAAACCTTGCATAATTCTCTGGAACTGCTTTGATCTATCGAATGTCAGGCTTGCCAATCTGCTCTCTGGAAGTTCCACCGAGATTTAGGAGCGACCCCAGCCAGTTACCTGGAATCCTATTTTATAGATTATGGTACTATGCTGACTGTGTTGGAGGTTACCGAGAAACGGAGAAGGTAACAACGTTTGAAGATGGGAGGGTAAAGAGAAATACAGTAAATCCGACGACGATCTGTCAGAGACTTAACTGTACAAAATTTCTCGCTTAAGTCTCCTTCCCCGCAATTCATCATGAATTTAGTATTTGCATTTCTTTATTTTGCTTCCTGCACTATACAAATATTAAGCAACACTGAATTTGTTTTCTAAATACCTTAATGTTGTTGACTCAACTCTCACATTTAAATTGTTACTGCAAGTTTATGTTCATTGAGCTATAACAGCAAATTATTCCAATTCCTTAACACCGAATATAAGATATTTACATCAGTTAATAAGAACTTTTATACAAAAAAAAAAAAAATTTAAAAAAAAAATGCAACTTTATCGGCTAAGATCAAAATTTCTGTTTAAAGAATAAGCCATCCCTTATAAATTATACTCTTATTGAGTGTCATAATAAATGAATTCAGTAAAGATATAAAATACGGATTTAAAAAATTTAACCCTTCGTTTAACTTAAATTTATATGAATATAATTTTTATCCGTCATGTGCATTAGTTTCGTGTAGAGTTGCGAGCTGCGATGGTCTGAGTCCAGCACAGTATCGTAGCTTAGCCTGGGTTTTGTTTGGCCCCCCGCAGCGGCCACATGGAGGGCCGTATGCTCGCCGCTGACAGACAGTAGTAAGTTTTCTGAAGGCTGTGAGCTGGCGTCGCCACAAGAACCTCTCTGGTCGAGTGCCAAGGCATCTCGTCTTTCAGCAGATTTATTCTTTCTCTCCTTGCCAATTCCTTTGTCTGTCTTTTGTGCTCAGCTTTTTGCCTCGTCCGCGCGCGTGGCTCGGCTTTGTATGCCTGGATGACACTACTCCCGCGAGAGCCCACCACTGGCTCGTAATACCAATGTCGCAGCTCTCACTGTTGTGTCTCTGTTTTAATTATCAATATGTGCTTTCATTCAAACGAAAATATTCCTCTGTGTGCTTTAACTATCATCGTAGAGCTAAGTACCGTCTGAAAAAACAAAACACACGTTCCTTGAATAAAACAGTTGCGAAAAAAATATATTTGTTTTTAATTATTTCTACAAAGCTTCAACAGTCAGCCACATTCAACTTGCTTCCAAATAACAAACCACTGTCTGTGTAGTGCGGAATGGATAGAAGAAGGAAGGTGGGGGAATAGGGGCGGTTTGGGTGCGTGGATTATGAGGCCGTTGGTTTCGGTTGTAAAGCGCCAGGCACCAGTCATTCCTCAATGCCTTGTACGTGGGCTACCACTTACAGTCGTAATCCTGCTTAGTTTTTGTGACAGGCAGTTGTATTCCTGAAATAAAACGTATAGCGGTTTGCTGTCTTTATAGGGAACACAATTGAGCAAACAAGTTTTTGTAAATAAGCATAATAAATGGTATAAAATATAATAAAACCTTGTACTATCCTAAGCAGAACAATCAATCCGGTGTCCTACAACCGATAATCTTTTTTGTTGCTGCTGAAATTAACATGACACCTTAAGAAATATTGTCCCCAATGTTTTTAATCGCAAAAAAAGCATTTCACATCTGTTTTTAAAAGCAACTGCTGTTCTCTTAAACGGTATAGTGTAGGCCCTATATTTACCAATAAGATGTATAAATTTTACCATGCATGTAGCACCTCTCAGGGGACTTTAGCAATTTAAAACTTTGAACTGCACAAAATCCAACGTGACGAAGATAATCAAATGTAGCAGGTAAGTTATTCCTACCGCTCAAAGTGTGCTTAATACGTTGCGGTGTTATATGCTGGTTTTGAACGTTAAATGTAACCACAATTCTTTTTCAGGTCAATACAACAAGTTCAAAATAAAATTAGTTTACCCTCTTAATCTACACTAAAAAAAAACAAAACAAAACAAAACGATATTATCCTTTTTCCGTTGTGGCTTTACGCGCCGTCGACGTAGCGGTCATTACAGGTTAGGACTGGAGGCAAGGAACGGGAAGGAATTCACCTGTGGTGATTTAGGGAATCAATGGAAAACCAAAATATGGATGGTTGAAAGTTCATTCGAACCGGAATCCAACCGAATGAGAGGCCAGAACGTTACCGCTCACCCAACACGTTCAGTGATATTACCAAGCTGTTTCCTTATCTGAATGTGTATACCGACCACTGAAAATATTTTTTTGCTGTTTAAAAATTAAGTATTCAAGGAAAAAAGTTGACGCAAAAATACTGCGATGATATGTGGTGTTATATGTCATTTAAATAATCTTACTCTACCAGTACATCAGCGTTACTACTTGTCTGACACAGAGCATATAGCTCTGTTTCCTCCGATCACAATCACCACAACCGTTAAGCCGGTTGCTCGTATTTTTACCTGATTGTTATTTGATAACTTTCTGGTGTTAGATGAGCTTAGAAATGTTTCGTGTTCGAATCCCCGTCTCGGCATTCAGATTTAGGTTTTCCATGGTTTCCCCAAATCACTCCAGACGAATGCCGGAATACTACCTTCAAAAAGCTATGACCGAATTTCTTCCCGTCCCTTGTTACCAGACTCATTCCGCCTCTAATGACCTCGACGTCGACGAAACCTAAAGCCATGAGTAAAAAAAAAATGGAAATGTTTCCTTCTATTGGTATTTTTTTAAACTTACATTTTAGAAGCATCCCCATCCAAACGACCTGTTTTTCTTTCACTTTAAGCCATTGAGATGTGATGTAACTACAAATTTCACACACAAAACTTACATTTACAGCACAGCCGAATGACATACAGTGAGCTTCGCGTTAAAGGCAGCATTTTAGTACTAAACGGATAATCCTGCAAGCGTGGCACAAGGGCGTAACTGATTCTTTCGGCTGTTATCATAAGATTTTCATTCATCTCTAATGATTGCTGTCCATCATGAAGTTCTTCCATGCAATTTTAAAGAAAACCAAGACACAGGTAACTCGACAATATCATCAGTGTCACAATTCTGTTGGGCGGAACTTATTCTGGTAACCATAGTTGCTGACTGGTTACTAGCCTTCCAGTTGCTGACGTGATATACGAGGATGTCGCATAGAAACGCATTTCCATTGGAATACAGTGCCAACATTTTAACTTAAATCAGTTCATTTTTCTTCTTCTTCTTCTGGTTTTACGCCTCGTCGACGTCGAAGTAACTACAGGCGCAAAAGGACAGATCTCAAGGAATGAGAAAGAATTCGGCCTTGGTCTTTTGTTGTAAATATCCCGGTATTCACCTGGAGTATTTTTGGAAAAAAACATGGAAAAACCAAATCTGGAAGACCAGACGAGGATTCGAACCCGCATCCTCCAGAATGCGATACCAGAGCGTTAGCGCTCACCCTGGTCGCTCAGGTCCTTAATTTAATTTTTTTTATTATTTCCGGCGGCTCTTTATCTGAATGAACTTAGTGTAGTGTCTTCTGTTTTATAATAAACCCCCTATGTTTCCTGTAACACGGGTCTGCATGAAAATAGGCCCCAACGCCATTCCTACAGATTCTTATTTAAAATGACCTCCTGAAACCGAATAAAAACCCCGTTTTCCTCAATCACTTACAGTATTTTTTTTTATCAATTTTCGATCATTTGGAAGGATGAAAAACATTATTTTAGCCTTGACATTTCTTCTGTGGAGATTAGACAGGTGAAATGTGCTAAAACATAAACATTAATAGCATGATGGTAGCTCTGAAGTGGTTTGCCACCGTAAATTGAAAAAAAGATCGATTGTTTCAGATTTTTCGAATTTTTACACTTATTTTCTCCATATTCCAGCTTATAGCCTCTCTTCCTCCCCCAAACACCCACAAAAATATATAGTAACCAAATATAGCACCAATAAATGAAATTATATAGCAAGAATTCGGAAAATTCACTGGACCACGCTTGTGCCTACACATTTACGTAGAAATTTTCATGCTTTTTTTCTCCTTATTCTTTTAAATTAAGTTACCTGAGAATAAATCTCAGCCTCTTGGATCTCAACTTCAGCAGTGGAATCTCTTACAAAAGGGCGTAGACATCTCTTCATACAGGACCAGGCAGTCAACCCTGAAATTACTTTGTTTCGAAGATGAAAGCTTAGGCCCTCTTCACACGAAAAAAGAAGCTGTTTTAGTGGGGCAAAAATCATGGATGGGGCTCTAGTAAGTCCTCAGAATAAACAACTTTTCAAGAAAAGAAAAACGATCTTGGCTTGCTTTCTAGACCTTGTGTATGAACTTTCTGGGTAAGAACAAAAGTGATGATTATGTCGGTCATGTCGAGGAACTGCACATTAAGAGGCACGTTACACCCCATGTCTTGTTACTCTGACAGCGTGACCTTCACTCACACCTGGACTCTTTCAATGAAAATTTAGGAGCAGTTTGCGATGAACACGGGTACCGGTTCCATCAGGTTCGAGAAAAGATTTTCAGGTTAGTGGAATGCGAGTACGTCGGTTTTTGGTACAAGAAATTTCTACATCGGGGTAGAAAAAGAAATTAAGCACCAAATGGGAGTACTTATCTTATTAATTAATTATTATTTACATTTATTATTTTACAAGAAGAAGTGTAAAAGCTAAAATAATCCTTTTGATTCCTCCAAATCATCGAAAATTGATAAAAATAAAAACTAGATGATTGGAAATAATAGGCTTCATTTTCAGATTCAGGAAGTCATTTTACATAAGAATAAGCAGGAAAGATGTCAGGATCCCCCCCCCCCCAAAAAAAAAAGTTTTGCATACCAGTGTAATCTAAGCAATCCTAATATCTCAAACGTTTTTGTGACAGTTATTTTTCCAACTCTGCACGCATTTGAGAAACTTTATGACCTTTCCTTAGATGCGATAAAGTTCGTGTTATCAAATAGACTCAACTTTGGAAGACGGAAGTGAGGGGAAGGGTATAATTCAGTGCAACATTTCGTTCCTGAAGTTTTTTACTTGTTTCCTGCGAAACAAAGAGAAAAATCCTCTTTGTGTTGTACTGGTGTCACAGTGTTGTTCGCTGGGTGTAGCGAGCAAGTTGTAGATCACTGTCAGGGGGAGGGGGGGGGGGCAGTGTGGTTGGCCCCTTGTAGAGCCGGCGAAGTTGTGCACTGTGTGGCGGCTATAGCCTGTACACCTGTACCTACCGCGGCTGAGTCGACCGCAAACGGTGGTCGAAGCGCCAGACAAGTATCGCTACCTGCACTCAAAATAAGCTTACCCATTAATGACTTTATTACTGTATACGAGGCAGTTTAATATTTTACTATTCATTTTTTACTTCTAAAACTATACGCGGTGTTTCAAAAAGGACTTTACAACTTTGAAAATTCATATAAATTTTATGAAACAAGATACAGAGCTGGTTTTGGTGTTGTTTTAAAGGAAAACACTTCAAGTTCTTTTACCTTAAACTAAAGATGTTCTATGTGGCATCCGTTGGTTGTTCTGCAGACATCCCATCAGTAGTCGATTTATTCCTAGACTCGCACTAGCATTTCAGGTGTAACTTGCTCAGCAGCAGCGTAAATTCTTGCTCTAAGTTCAGGTAGAGTGGCCGGCAAAGGAGGTACGTACACCATATCTTTTATGAAACCCCAGAAGAAAAAATCTAGCGGTGTCAGGTCTGGGGAACGGGGGGACCATGCAATTGGCGCATCACGGCCAATCCATTGACCTGGAAAGTGGTCATTGAGAAAATCCCGGAAGTCAGTCAGATAGTGTGGTGGTACGCCATCTTGCATAAAGAAAACATTTCGTTCTCGGTCATCCTCATCGATCTGTGGTATCAAAAATTGTTGCAACATATCAAGGTACACTATCCCGTTGATGGTTCTCTCTTGGAAAAAAAAGGGGCCGTACATTTTCCTCTTGCTCAACGCACAAAAAACGTTCACTTTAGGGCTATCACGAACATGTTGCAATGTTTCATGTGGATTTTCACTGCCCCAAATCCTACAGTTATGTGTGTTAACCTTGCCACTTAAGTGAAAAGTTGACTCGTCAGAAAAGATTATGTTGTCCAAGAAATGTTCTTCATCATCCACTCGATTTAACATATCCACACAGAAGTTCCTACGAGCAATCTTATCAGTGTCTTTAATTGCTTGTAAAAGCGAATATCGGTATGGTTTCAAATGCAAACGTTTTCTCAACACACTCCAAACCGTCGTATGTGGGACTTGCAGCTCACGAGATGCACGCCGGGTCGATTTCGACAAAACTTTTTCTCACTTCCTCAACGACCTCGTCAGATGTGCTTGGACGACCTGAGGAGTTTTTATGTTTTATTGAGCACCCTGTTTCTACAAAACATCTTTGCCACTCATAAATTGTAGGCCTACTAGGAGGAACTTTAGCGTACTTGGTACGAAAATTAAGCTGAACTGTTGTTGTAGACTTCAATTCTTCAATCCAAAACACACAGCTAGCACGCTCGGGTCCAGTGAAGGCAGCCATCTTTAACGTAACTGCAGCTAGCGGTTGTGCGGCGCGATTAGGCACTAGCGGACTACGCGAGTCAAAACTTGAAGTGTTTTCCTTTAAAGCAACACCAAAACCAGTTCTGTACCTTGTTTCATAAAATTTATATGAATATTCAAAGTTGTAAAGTCCTTTTTGAAACACCCTGTATAATAATCTACAGTTGAGGTTGATAGCTTTGTGGACCACCTTGTGAAATATATTCCAGTATGAAGCTAATGTCCGCTTTTAATCCTCAATGTTTCAAATTTTCAATCGCATATGCAGTGTGTGAAGTATTGATGAGACAAAATGTTGCACTAATCTTCATTTCATTTCTAATTTAATAGCCTCTCTAGTAGGATGTCGTTTACAAGAGAAAAAAAAAAAAAAAAAAAAAAAAAAAAAAAAAAAAAAAAGTTCGAATATTTAAATGCATTCCCTCTCATTCTTTTTAAATAACGGTAGCTTTCTTACATAAGAAATTTTTTCCTCCTACCATAAAGATAACTCTTGCCGAGTAGACCCGGAAGTTTATCAAAAATGCTTATTTTGACTATCGCTTGATACGTGACTGCATCATTAAAATTTGGTATATTTATGGCTTAACAATGAAATCCAGACAAAAAAGATTATACTTAATTTTTTAGTAAGACAGAAGTATTAAAATTGTGAGGGGTATTTTCTTTTTATGATCTCTTTTTTTACGGTGCGGGTACAATTTTCGGTGCCTTTGCCTGAAAAGTATTTCCGTTCTTCATCGGCTGAAATTAAACCATGAAACACCTACATTAATTTTACAACTCTTTCAGACAAAAGATCTTTCTTTTAGCCTGTATAAAAAACGCAGTTTCTTCCAAAGAAGAAACGATTTCCTGAAGAATGCTTTAAATTTTCAATCGAGAAAACAAATGTTTGCTCTTCGCGGATACAAATACATCGTGGTTTTTCCTAAAACAAAATATAGGTAAGCATTAATCAAGATGCAAAAGATACAAAATAATGTAAAGTGTTCATACAAGACAGCTAATTTTACATACCATACAAAATAGAGCCGGATATTTCTGCCAGTAATAGAGTGTACCTTTCTACAAAGTAAGAAGTACTCTCCTTTTCTAAATTACGTACCATTTTGCGTTCCTTGCTCAATTTAAGTTTAAAACTTAGGAAACGTGTCTTGAGTGAATAAATGACTCTTGCCAAATATGGTGTTTGATGTAGGGGCCTACTGCATGAGGAGGCCTTATTTTCAGTTCTTTGCCACTATCTCCATTCAAAAATATAACTCATAGCTCAATTAGTTCTCTGTAGTCGTCTCTCATGAAGAATTTTTGTTTTAATTGCAGCCAAACAGAAATGTAACAACTACTCAATTTGTTTTTCATTAAATGTTTTTTCTGACTATTTTTATCAATTTGATGCCGTCATGCAAAAAGTAAAAACTTTCTTTCTAACATTTGCTCCAGATGTGCCCAGGCACCATATATCATGTTAGATGCAATTTTGTCACAGCTCGTTATCTGCACTTTATCACTTAGAGTATTCAGAACAGCTTCACCTTGGTCTTTATAACAAGAAGTTGTTCTTATTACGAAATGTAATTATGAGACAAATTGGCAGTCGTTCTTCTTTGAAACTTCTTACGCCCAGACCAAGCAACAACTCGCCATCCCAGTGAATGGTCACGACTTGGGACACGTCATTTTATGATCGTTTATTATAGCTTCTACTCATTCCTTCCTCGTTTGCATCCCCATTCATTGAATAGAAGACTTTTTTAAAGAAAAATCGTCAATATTAAATCCAAGTCCTGCAGAGTAACTTGAAAAACATAAACTGAATCTCTTGCACTTAACTAGCATCTATCCAAGGCAGCTATTAATTTAAGATTAACGATATTTTTTTCTTCTGCGCTTTTGCAGTAGTTCCTGGTTCAATTATTTCGGGTGGGTCTGTTAAATGCACTTCCTGATATTCTCCAGAACTAGAAGATGTGTCATTGAGTTCTTGAGATAACAGGAACAAATCATAGAACGCTGGAGATCTTGACTACCCACTGGACCACATATATTTAAGTATTTCTCTCTTCAATTATTTTTATTTGTTTTACCATTTCTCCAGGTAGTATTACATATAAACATATCTAGCAACCTGGTGTCCCTGGCTCTTTCTGTCGCTGTAAAATATTTTACCTTCCTTTGTTTACATCCTTTCGAGGGCGTAAGCGTGTGCAATACCATAAACATTAACGTTTTAAATCCTCTTCCCTACGCTTATAAACATCAAGAGATATGCTTGCATTCTTTTTCAACTGTCTCCATAATATTCTCCAAAATACAATCCATTTAAATACAGCGACATTAGGGATTACAATTGTAGTTAATTTTCCTTCGCGGATATTAAAAAAGAAAACTGATAGAACTCCTATTAAAATTATGCTATTTCTAGCACTTCGCTATCCTAAAACCTTCTATTAGAACAAAAACAATGCGTGATACCTATTCAAGAATTGTAATGACAGTAAGAATAACGTGGGCGCACGCCGCTACTCTTGCGTAACTTATATCAAGATGAATCGGTGCGTAAAAATTTATTTGGAATTTTTTAGGGTAAAATGAAAAAAAAAAAATGGGACCCATGCGTTACAAGATTTTGACTTTCAAAAATAAGGGACACCCTTCTGTCTAGTACATAACAGCTATCTTCAGCGTATCTCCTAACTAAAAAATAACAGGTAAACACTTCTCAAATACAGATATGAAGGAAATTTTTTGCATAAAAACAAACCTTAATGCAAGCAACGATATTTGATATTAACGTGTGAATAATTTTCGTGCTATGAAGTTAGGGTAAAAATGAGAGTTCAAACTATATATAAAGAGATCAAACTATTAACACGTGATAGGAACTTGTAAAGAAACAGATGATGGACATCAATGAATTGGACGAATGGGTTCTTTTCTGTTTGCCCTCTCAGCTACTTTCGTCCGAGAACATTCAAACCACGCCTTCAGTTAGCTCGTCAATACTTTTAAGTATAAAAAATGCTCAATTTTTTGTTTCTTAGATAGCTGCAAAATAATAAACATAGCTTTTTACTACTGATTTCTTTTTTCAAGGATTGTTTTACATCTACATCTACATCTACATTCATACTCTGCAAATCACAAACATTGTGGGTGGCAGAGGGTGCTGAGCACCAATCCTAAACCCACCCATTCCAATCCCGAATAGTGCGAGGAAAGAAGGAATACATATAAGTATCAGTACCGCATCTTATTTCTCTAACCTTATCCCTCCGATCATTGCGACCTAAATAGGTTGGCGGAAGAAGTATTTCATTGCACTCGAAATTTAAATTTTTTCGCATATTCTCAAATAAATTCGAACGCAAGCTACGTCGTCTGTCTTCCAAACTATCCCAGCCCAATCTATGTATCAATTCTGTGACGCTTTCATAAGGGCAGTAACAAGAAGTCACGAATCTAGCGGCTCTCCTCTGCACCCTCTCAACTGAGTCAATCAGAACCTTGCGATATGGATCCAAAATCCCTCAACAGTAATCCAGATGCGGACGCACTAGTGTTTGATACGCTATCTCCTTTGTTTGAGCATTACAATTCCTCAAAATACGACCTATGAATCGTAATTTAGAATTAGCCTTGCCTACGACGGAAGTTATGTGCATGTCCCATTTCATGTTGCTTTGTACTATCACCCCCAGATACTTCACGGAATCAACCGTGTCAACAGCTGAATTCTTTATTTTGTACTCGTGAACAAATTGATACTTCTTGTTACTTATCCGCATTGCCTTGCACTTTTTGCAATTAAGTGTAAGCTGCCATTTAGGGCACCAAAACATTCTTAAGACCGACGTTCCATAATAGACTTCCATCTCAAGTCAATTCGGAATGGAGCACATGGATGGCAAAGAGCACATGGATGTTAATATTTAATACATTTCAACTGAGTTGCATTTGACCCTGCGTGGGGAGAGGGGTTGATAAGGTCACACCCATTAACACTCTTCAACACGCATCAACATCTCATAGAACTGCACCAGTATGATGCAACTGCTTAAGTTGAGAGATCATACGACGAATTTATACATTTTACTTATGTCTCCTACCTTCGTCTCAAAAAATGAATATTTTCAGTTTATACTGTACAATTAATTATTTCAAAAAATAAAGTCAAGGTATTCATCAAAAGTGTTTCCCTCTAGCTCGCTTATTTGTTTTGCCCTAAGCATATTATTCCCTTACTAATGGTACCAGTGAAAAAACAGAGTTTTCCTTTTTTTCGAGTTCTCGGTGTTCGGTTACCATTTAGTACTGCATATTCTAAAGAGTCAAAATTACTTAAACACTTGACAGCGACGAATCATACTTCACGATTATAAGTGAACCATTTATCACTTTCTCCAAGTGAGAAAAAAAATACAGTTGTAACAAGTATTTGTTCCATTTACACTATGATACAATCAGAATTACGTTTATAAACATGAGCAAAAAAAGTTTACTTGAACTTATTAGAATTCTAGCAGTCGCACAATATTATAACACTGATATTATAATTATAACGGCGATTAAGAAACTGTCATTTCTACTTAACGGATCCAATGTAATTTACTATTGTTATTCGTACCTGCCCAAATTAGCTTACGCAAGATTTTCAGATTATATGTAAGGTATTTTTTTTCCTCAATTAAGAAAATTTCTAAAACAAGGTGTCCTTACTAATTTTCTAACATTAAAATATAAAATTATTAATTACAGAAATTAAAATTATTCTTCACACGAATGACCTGAAAAGTTTATGAGAAGAAAAATCCTATGAAATTTTGAAATCAGCATTTTCATGTAAAATAATAACAGTGAACAAAGTAAGTAACTAGTTTAAAAAAAAAATAAAGATTGGCAAATCTGTTTCACACTTTTCTGTTTATATTTAACTAGCCTCAAAGCCCATTAAATATGACGCGTTTAACGGAGTGTTCTGGTAGTTATTTTTTTTTTTTTTTGCAGTTGCTTAACTAAATAGTATTGTAACACAATAAAGCTCAATGTAATTTCTTGTCCCTTGTGCTGCAACAAAAAGTTTCAATTGTCAACTTCGTCCAGGTTGCATTTCAGCCTAATCACAATCTTCGCTAATATTGCTACCAGAAAATCAAAGATTCAATCACACGCGAATGAATACATTCCCTCTATCGCATGTCAATGTCATCATACATCGCCATTAAAACTTGATCCAAAATCTTCACGGGTACTTACAACTTTCTTGTTATTTGTGATGAAGATCGATGTTTTAACGGTTTGACACAGCTTACATGTGGTCGAAATAATGAGCCCAGTGAGAACAAAGTTTGCTAAAAGTAAATCTTAACAACTTACGTTTTGCCACGTAATGTTAGTTTTAAATGTGGTTTAGGCTCTATAGATCGCGACCAATTTGGAATTCTTTCATTCAAACCAAGTAATGATTTCAGCTTAAAAGCAACTGATAATTGATATGTCAATTTAAACGAAATACATACTTTTTCAGTGTTTCTGGCAATTTCTTAACTAAATAGAACTGTTATAAAATAAAGCTCGATGTAATTCCTCGTGCCTTGCGCTGTAGCAAAAGGTTCCGTTGCACATACTAAGCTAAACTTGCCACCAGAAAAAAAAAACGATACTTCGTTCACACGCATATTAATACATGTACTATATCGCATTTTAGTGGTGATAATGCATCGCGATATTAATTTGATAAAAAAATCTTAATTGTTTCTTACACTTTTTTTAACCCGTGATTCAGATCGATATTACAACGTTTGGATGGATAATGCAGATACATGCAACTGAAATATGTCATCACTGAAAATAAAGCAAATTAAAAATATATCCTAACAACTTACGTCATGCCGCGTAATATCAGTTTTAATTGTAGTCTAGGTTTTATACATCGCGATCCATGTGAAACTACGTCGATTCAAATGAAATAATGATTTAAGTAACAGGACACTAATGAAAACAATTTTAAATTAGTTTTAAGAAAGTTAAATTACTGATGCCCCTCTGCTGTAACGTGAAGTTACAGTTGTAATACAATCTAATAAAAACTGCCACTAATTGAAAATTAAAGCTTTTATCTTACATACCTATTGCCAACGAATACTTTAACTTTGAATGAATATTAAATAAATATAAGCAATTAATAATTATTAAGTCGATTTAAAAGGAATACGTACTTTTCTTTCAAAGTTCTGGCAGTTAATTTATTCGCGGATGCTTGGCTAAATAAAATTGTTATTAAGAACGTGAGTAACCTAAAACATCATGTCTGGTTGCAAGTTGGGCAACGAAGGCGATAAGCGTGACGTCACCCCTTGACATCTCTACATTGTGAGCAAGATTTAATTTTAATATGTATAGATAGATTACTTCCAACAGGTTGTAGAAAAGTAATTGCGCATCACGCTGCAACACTGTGACTCGTCGTTAGTTCTGCATTCTATGCCTTGACCAATATAACAGCAATAAAATGAATTTAACCTTTAAATTTATATCGAAGTGAACAGATTATTTATGATAGCAGGAAACGGGGGATTACATTAAAACAAGACAAGATGATGCAAAGAAGTTCATGATATTTCATTGAGATAACTTCAAATTACTCAAAATCTCCCATAAACATGAAACAGCTTTAAGAATGCCTCGCTCGGAATATTTAATAACATGTATTCTGATTTGATCTGCAGTTATAACGTCTCTCTATAGATTTAATCAGGAAGAGACCGAAAATAAAAATGAAGAACCAGAAAACCCTTAGTTTCAATGGTTCGTGGTAAATTTCCATGTCTTGTTAAAACAGAAATAGCGCAAAATGAATGTGTATCCTTAACAAGAGCACTAGAAAAATTATGAACAGTTGTTATTAATTCCGTACAACCAATAGAGTCCCCCCCCCCCCAATCCCCATGTTCTGCATACAGCGTTGGTATTAAGGAATTTGAGGTGTTCTAACCCTACTCACGCCATTATCATCGTTTGATATTCAAGGAACATCAATGATTTTGGCTTATGGTTGTTGTTAATGAATGCCATGTTAAGGCGTACTAGACTAACAGAGCCCACTGTACAAGTCCGGAAGTAGGCGGGTTACCGTGGGGATGTTTACCCCACCATGGCAACGTCTGGGGAGATGAACTATAATTTGTTTCCCGTCGACTTCGCTAGTGTGAGAGCGTAATCACCATGCCCTCTCTCCATACGCACTGCTGAGAGGATTTAGCCCACAACTGCGGTTCACAGTCTTGCGATCAGGAATTGTGCGCCACCTACCTTGTCGCTAAATCTAGATGATGAAAATTTTTTACACCAGCGGGACTCGAGGATACATATATAAAAACAAATTTTGAAAACCTATGAGTGAAAAATAAAATATCAGAAATATAAGAAATGTAAATAGGATGCATAATAAGTGTTGGGTCTGATGGGAGGAATTTATGCTATATATTTTACTAGCCAAATTGGCGCAGCCCTTCTCAAGTGGTGCGCTTACCAACGAAAAGCATTTTATTTTTATTTTTATAGATAATCAAGTAATTCCTTTCCACTTTCTTTGTTAAGTACATTTCAGAGATGCAATGGTGAATTAATATTGGTTAGATGAATTTGTATTGAAACTGCCTGAAAATAAATATTATTCATCCTTAAATATTGCTGCTTTTCGTTAGGATGATTGCTTCTGCAAGTTTGTAAATTTGTAAATTTTTAAAGTTATTTATGATGGAACATGTTTCAGATAATGTTACTTCTGTTTTGGAGGTCAGCATTGTTTCTATGGTCAAATCAATTGATCTTCTATGTACGTTCTCGTGGCAGCAATGCTAACCCGTGTCAGCGCCGCACACCCTCATGGTACCGCAGCCAACTGAACCAGCGGTGCAGACTACTCAAGCTTACACGAACCCGCACAAAACACTAGTTTCAGGATTCCAACACAGTCAGCTCTTAGGTACATCATTATCTTTCCATTGAATTTCAAAATTAAAACTTTTTTTTACTTGAAATATTTACGTTTGAAAGAAGATCTGTTATAATTATAAAGATTTTGCTGTTTTGCAGCCGTCATACTGTTACAAATATCTTCGCGAGATTAACGCTGCGTCACCAATGCTCCTCCTTCCTTCCATTCCGACCAAGACTAAGTCCGTCTTCAGGGGACTAGCCTCCTGGCCTACGATAACTGAGCAATAACCAGCTGCTGTTAGTTGGAATACCAACAATCTTAACTGATCGAACTATCGATCCTGGCCGCTGACAGCAGAATAAACCATTGATGTTATGCCATTTACTAGTGATAACAAAGTTAACCACGACATAATTACACAGAGCAATATGTACTTGATAATCATCAATTATGTGAACATAACAATAATCAGGTGCAAAATGTTAAAGCAATTGTTATGCGTTTCGAAGTGGATGCCTTGCTCGGCTTTCCAGGCATTGGATGGATCCATGTGGGATGTTAACTCCCAACGAAACAGGAATCCCTGTGACGTATGGCGTTTTATGTATTTGCGTTCGAGGGATGAAAATAAGGACAGGGTGAAATGTGTTGGTGACCCACTATGCTTATTACTCTTCAGAAAAATATCGGTGTGTGGACGACGTCAGTTTAATCGCAAGCAAATCATTAGATTTACTGTCAATTACCATCACTCTATACTGACTGACGAGATTTAGAGTTTAACCTAAACCTTAGCTACAAAATCCGGTGAACATTTTCGAATTTCATACAATTTTGATTCGACAGTGCAATTGCTACATTCACTACGCAAGTAGAAACCAAGTTGTTGATACATGAGCCTTTGTTTCCTTTATTTATATTAACTGAAACTTGGATTTCTATCCCAAAATATGTAGAAGATTATTAATTTTTAAAATTACTCAATTTTTTTATAGTTTTTTTAAGTTATATATAAATATTTTTCAGTGAATCGTGCATAGAAGCGGTACAAAATTTTACCGAATCAACACAGTGCAAGTGGTAATTAAATTTGTGCATTCCGTGTTAAATATTGTACGGTATTCGCAAATGGTCGAGTTTTACCGGTGTAGTTACCATTCTGTTGCTCGTCACGTAAACATTAATGATTCAACTGGGTGAACGTTTCGGGCTAAAAATAATTAAATTTTGTTTCGCATATTCTGTGCTACAATCTGCCTACTAACTTTCCCTTTTTTGCATGGCTGTAAATGGAAGTAATTCTAATCAGACTGTGTATTTGGGCGTTTAAAATCCGTATAAATTAATTCTTTTCATAATTTAGACGCTACTTGTGTGTCCATATATTTTCTGTATGCATATCCGTTCTTTTCTGGAAAGTTTCACTTAATATAGACACAAGAAGTAATTATGGATCAATCAGGCTACGATGTTTTCAGATGGAGGATTTCCACAGCCGACCGCGTTTCACATTTCGGTGGGTAATATTTATGCAACTGCCTCCTGCGATCGACTTTTTTCTCAGCAAATTGTCGTGGGCGATGCACATTAAAACGATTCTTTTTGTACTTAAGAAAATAATATTTTCTTTTATCGTTTTATTAAAGATTCATTTAGGAACATTTTATACAATAATTTGAGTAGGTACAAATGTTCTTAACTGCGGTCCTAGCACACTGATTCTTACAAGGGGATTGCCTCACTTGGTAATAAATAGACTTTGATGACTATTATGTATGTTGTAGGAAAGGTTCAAGGTATTTTCTTTAACGGGTCTTAGCTTCCGAGATCTCGCGGCCCAGAGCTTTCGTACCAGCGTACCATATCATATTGATGGTTTGTAATCTAGTTAATACATGTTTTATAGGCACATATCTGGTTTCACAATAATTTTGTCATCTTAACTTGTTCATAATCACATCAATATTAACAATTCCTGTTACTAGACAAAATTTTGAAAATGTTTTAAGGATGAAAAATTTTGCATGAATATTGAAATAAAATTTGAATTATAATTATGGAAATATTTCACGAAACATGAACAATGTTTAAGAATGTTACCTAATGCAGGACTGCATGATAGTCGAGTATGTTACGAATAACAATCGGATCCTTACGTCAAGTCATTTTTTTTTTTTCTGGCTTCTTTTTGAGCTGTAATGCTGAACTAAACACTGACTGAACGATTCTGATTGTATTTAAATGTATTATATGTACCATATAAATGCGTATTCATACCATTGTCATTCTTTTGATCAAATCTTTATATATAAAGATGAATGTTTGTTTGTTTGTTGGTTGGTTGGTTTGTTTGTTCTTCATACAAATCCACAGTTTTTATCCGTTTCTGGATGAAACTTTGCACACTTATCCTTTGAAACAAGGAGAAAAATACTGTCTACATTTGGTTGAAAAATTATCTGTATAAATAACACATTTGTCTCATAACTTCGAAATATGGCGGTAGACTGACACGTTGGATGTGGACGACTCCGTACCGAGTTTCCACGTAGTGGCCTGGCAGCTGAGTGGCTAAAGCGCTGGCTTACGAACGTAGTGATCTCCGTTTCAAATCTCCGTCGGGGATAAAAAAAATTAAAATTGTTTTTCATCGTAAGAGTAAGGGCTGGGCCGTAGGTTATTCGGATTGAATGTTAAACCGTAGATATTAGAAAGTTAGGGGTGCAATGCGAGGCAAATCGTAGGTATTCTTGCAATGTTGTATGTGTATACTTTTTTACGTTATAATGATCTCTTAGGTTTTGTTCGCAGTCAGTGTTTAAGTGTGAACCACAGTAATCTTTATATATAAAGATGAATGTATGTTTGTTTGTTGGTTTGTTCTTTTGTTTGTTCTTCATACAAATCCACAGTTTTTATCCGTTCTGGATGAAACTTTGCACACTTATCCTTTGAAACAAGGAGAAAATACTGTCTACATCTGGTTGAAAAATTATCTGTATAAATAACACATTTGTCTCATAACTTCGAAATACGGCGGTAGACAGACACGTTGGATGTGGACGACTCCGTACTGAATTTACCCGTAGTGCCCTGGCAGCTGGGTGGCTAAAGCACTGGCTTACGAACGTCGTGGTCTCCGATTCAAATCTCCGTCGGGCATAAGATTTTTAAAAATTGTTTTTCATCGTAAGAGTCAGGCCTGTGTCGTTGGTTATTCGGATTGAATGTTAACTGTAGATATTAGAAAGTTAGGGGTGCAATGCGAGGCAAATCGTAGGTAGTCTTGCAATATTGTAGGTGTACACTTTTTTACGTTATAATGATCCCTCAGGTGTTGTTCACAGTCAGCGTGTGAGTGTGAACCACAGTAATATTATTATAAATACGGAAGTAAATCTCTGTCTTTTTGTTACGTTTTGACGACTAAATGACTATATCGTTGTGATGTAATTTTATAAGGAAATGTGTATGAAGGGCACAGGATATTTTTTCCAGTATGATTAACAGTTGTAGTCACGAAATTTTGAGATCTTATCGAATAGTGACAGAAATATGTTGTAAATTAATTCTCTAGTGATAACTTTCTCTTGTGACAGCTTTCGTGTCATATTATGCCGACTCGATATTGTTTGGGACTAATCATTTGTATCCAACAACTTACTATATTTAATCCTGGCAAAAAAATTCTTAATCCACGCGTACGAAGTCGCGGGTACGAGGCTAGTTACTATAATATTTATGGTCATATGATAATATTTTTACGAAAAATCTGGTAATTTTTTAGTAGTATGGGGGATTCACTAGAAGTTACAGATTAGAAGAAATTAAGATATTGTTATACTGTTATATATTGGTGGAAAAACCAAAACTGATTTTCACTGAATTAGTCAGAATTCAATAGTCAAGTATTAAAATTATACATTCGATTCTTAGCTGTCCCGGTGACGCCGCGTCATGATTCTTGTAGCTGACGTTTCGACCATGCTTCTGTGGTCTACTTTCAGGGCAGAAACGTTGGCGACACGAATTATGACGCGGCGTCACTCGTACAGCCAAAAATCAACTGACTCTCTCTACCCGCGGAAGTCTACGACTACAAAGTTATACATTATTGTCAGTCTCTAATTGTTAACGTTATGACCACCCATGCAGCAGCAGCATGCCTTTGACGAGCCGTATCAATCAGTGACTCGTTTTCTCTAATACTTTTCAAAATAACCCTCAGTCAGTGTTTAAATCTGCAGCGGATCAGTGAGTACCGCCATTGCGACAGCAAAATTTGGAGAGCGGTATTCTAGTACAGATGAAAGAGTTTTTTTTCTGTAAATTATGTGAAATTAAAGTGACTTCAACAGAGCGATTTCATATACAGCAATACACAAGACGAATCAATCATCGCATTAAGCTCGTCAAAGCAGACAGCGACATGAGTGATAGCTTCGTCATCTTCCATATTGCCAATTTTCTCTAAAGAACTCGGTGAAATTATGGTATGCGCGAACATACCACTTAATAGAGTGAACAATGATCATATCAAAACCATGTTGGAGAAATGTTTGGTCATATTTTTGTAATTTTTAAGGTCATATTTACCCATTTTTAAGGTGTTATTGGCATGCATATTTCTCTATTTGGTCATGAAAGTCCGAACCATAGTTATAAGCCTGGCTACGTTCCGAGCCGCTGTCTGAGCAACTATGTGTAATATAAGCTGATATGAAAATTTTGGTACGCGGTATATCTCAAACTGAGCCCTGTCGCATAAAATCCCTTGTACACGCAGCAACTACTTTACAATATATAAACAATCAACAAAATAGGTGGTTACCAAGACTTGCGGTTTCCTTGTCAGCCGGGTAATCCATTCCAGCTGATCCAGCATCACGACCAGTTTTTGTTTGATGTTGTGAATGTCCATGACGTCGATAATAAGCTTTTTATTTTAATTTATTTATTGCTTTACGCCTAGTCGACGACGACGTCATTAGAGGCGGGAAAGGATTGCGGCATGGAACGGGAAGGAATTCTGCAATGGCCTTTTGTAGGAAGCATACCGGCATTCGCCTGGAGCGATTTGGAGAACCCAAATCTGGATGCCCGGACGGGGATTCGAGTGCAAGGCCAGAGCGTTTCCGCTGATAATAAGCTAACTGCCTCGGGGAGTTACAACAGGACTAGGATCGAATATTAGTCCTCCCGATTTGAGGTTTTTAGACGATTTCCCGAAATAATCAAAGTGAGTGCTGGGTTGGTCCTCAATCTCCGCCTCATAAAATTCACATTTCCCAAACTAAAATAAACTTATCGCACACAGAACATGGTTACACATTTCTCAGACAGGAGCAACACGACGTCTCTGAGATATGTGGAAGTGACGGGCTTCTACCACCTCTAGTAGTGCATGGTACGACTCCCCATGTGGAAGAGAACAACCATCTGAAAACCTGCCTTAGAGAAGAACACGAGCTTTAGACAGGACACTGATGACGGCGATGATGATGATTATTATCTTCTGTTATTAACACTGACGGTGGTCTTTGACTGTAGGTAACATGGCGAACTACAGCATACTGCAAGATTCTAAAAGAAAATTTTAGTTATAAATTCTCATTCATTGTGATAAACGTATAGAAACCATATTCGAAAACAAATATATTTTCTATTACTACTTAAACTAGGTACAATTTTCAAACTGTTAATATATTAGCTGTTCTATTAGCACTAAGCCCTAAGAAAACATTAATAGTTCAAGCAAGACGCATGTAATTTAATGAAACACACAACTCTTGTTTAATATATTTTCAATAGTTTTAAAGTGAACCAATAGTTATTACTCGCTAGCGTGAAAATAATGTACTTTGGTAACAACTCATAAGCTGTTGAACATGTAAAATTTTACATAAAATAAAAAATGGAGAAAGAAAAGAGCAATTTGTAGCAGACACTGCCACCCATGAAGTCCACATCACGAGTCTCTGAATCACATGTTATACGTGAGCTATGCTGAAGATCGCATTGTAATTTAGAACACAAAAGCATTTAAAATTAATATAATACCGCTATAGAAGGAAAACTAGTTCCTGTAATTAACTTTGCTTAATGTAAATCAGTTGTTCTAATTAATTGACCATTTGGCATAGAGATTTTGAAGCGCAACTTCGCCGGGCAAAAGGGGGTCACACACGATATTAAAAAGTTTCTGGTACTTCTGTCTACTGTGCACTGAGTTACTGAATGTTTTGGAAGAAACACACTATATCTGTTTTATACGCATGAAGGCTGATGCTGAAATATGAAAACATGCACCTATCAGCAAAGAAGGCAACGAAGACAGGAAATTTGCTTAGCGATTAGCTTTTATATTTTTAGTCAAATGTGATAAGCTGGGATGCATGGGAAATTTTACAGTTCCATCCAGTCATTCTCCCACTCAAACGTGCTGGTTCTATAAGTCTTCGGAGGCTAAAACTGCTTGAGAAGACTGACGTCGAAACAGTAATTGATTCAATTAGGAAAACAAGATATGTAATATCTCGAAATGCTTTACCACATTTATTGCACTGTTATGCTACCTGGACTCTTAAGGTAGTGAGATACGCTCTCTTAGTGAGTTTTACTGTCCTAAATGTGGTTTCTGTTCTACAAAAAAAAAAAAAAAAAAAAAAAAAAAAAAAAAAAAAAAATTTTTACTTTTTTCTGGAGAAATTTGTTGTGATTCTTATGTAAATCATTGCACTGAACTCATACAGTAGCTACTTTCAGATTTCTTCTATCAAACACAATTTTTTAGTAACCTGGATTTTTTTTTACTTTTTTGTATTTAATGAAAAACAATAATTTTGTAAATGAATCCGTCAAAAACAACTGGTTTGGTGAATTTTGTTTATTTTATTTGATTCCCCAGATGCGTTTCGCCCTTGTGGTGTAGGCCATCTTCAGTGGCAAGGGCGAAACGCGTCTGGGGAATCAAATAAAATAAACAAAATTCACCAAACCAGTTGTTTTTGACGGATTCATTTACAAAATTATTGTTCAACAACTGCGGGAAGATGGCCTATCACCATACTAATATTAATTAAAAACGTTAAATTTTCTTTTCCTTGCACCCAATCCTTTCCCGCCTCTAATGACTTAGATGACGACGAGACATAAAGCCCTCAGTAATCACGGATTAATATTGGGGAATATTTGATAAAGATTATTACCACAGAATGTGGTTTAATAGTTATCAGTTAGGGGAAGTGGGTGGTTATGGTGAATTTATAGACTATGAACATACTTAAACTCAACCATGTAGGAGAAGCCAAAGCACACTAACCTGTCAAAACCCCGGAGCACCCTCCTTCCAGAAGCTTGTGAGCAAATTCAAAGCACCAACTTCGTAGTGTCAGAATTTCTATACGTAATGAGAATGATTTAATCCTCCACTGGCAAAGTCCTTCACAATGCTACAAGGCAAAGATGTTAAGAGTGTTAGAGGGGGCATTCAAATTTTTAGGCTCGTTCTGCTCTAATTCGAGATCAAGTTCTTCGATTGCCAATTGACTATTACGGAAATAAGTCTTTATAAAAACGAGGAAAGATGGAGGCGTATTCAATTCACCCATATCATGTTTATAGTTTGATGTTATTCACTCTGCCACCTATGTGCCCCCATCAATGTTGGGATGCTGAAGCAGAATGACGTCACGTAAGAACTGACAAAACAAGATTTCTCTCTTACACACACACACACACAGTCGTTCAGTTTCATGGTGCTGGAAGATGACATGATAAAAACGACTATAGATCAAAAGATAATGCCATGATACCAAAGATAACTTCGAAAGAATGGAGACTTCTCCGACGTGAAATTTGGAAATCGTTGTAAATATAATTTGGAAATTGTGATAAAAGTGTGTGCAGCTGAACTAAAATTATATAATTATTACCTAGATGAGGTAGTGGTAATTAAATATCCTTTTTAACGGAGTAAAGCGTAAAACAGAGGCGATTTACGAAAAA